>CM019822.1:47699787-47736981 GCA_009763385.1 Coix lacryma-jobi var. lacryma-jobi | reverse complement strand
GGATAAACGGCCATCCCGCGCGAGTTTTGCGTGGCACCGTTCCTTCGTAATGAAAGTGCCAAAAACCCACCAAACATGAGTTTTGGGAAAACTAAGAGGATTGGGTGGGCCCGTTTGAAAAATTCAACTGCGAGATTTTCGGGGCATCAATCAGGAGATTTCTTAAACACGGCCATCCGCGGCGTTTTGCGGCACCGTTCCTTCAGAAGAAACTCCAAAAACCCACAAAAATAGTTTTGGGTCAACTGACATGATTGGTGCGTCCGTGTGACAAATTCAACGGCGAGTTTTTTGGTGCATCAGTGGATAAAACGGCCATTCCGTGCGCGTTTGCTCACCGTTCCTTCGGAAATGAAAGTGCAATCGGAAATAAAACTCCAAAACCCACCAAACAGAGTTTTTTGTTGGGTCAAAACGACATGATTGGTCCGTCCGTGTGAAAAATTCAATGCCGCGAGGTTTTTGGTGCATCATGGATAAAGCGGCCATTCCACGCGAGTTTACGTCACCCGTTCCTTCGGAATGAAAGTGACAAACCCCACCAAAGATGTGTTTTGGGACAAATAGAGGATTGGGTTGGGTGCGTTTTGAAAAATTCAACTGAGAGTTTTTAGGGCATAGTGGATAAAAAGGCCATACCCGACGCGAGTTTTGCGGCACCGTTCCTTCGGAATGAAACTCCCAAAACCCCACCAAACATGAGTTTTGGGTCAAACTGACATGATTGGGTGCGTTCGTTGTGAAAAATTCAACTGCGAGTTTTTTGGTGCATCAGTGGATAAAACGACCATTCCACACGAGTTTTCCGTCAACGTTTTTTCAGAAATGAAAGTGCCCAAACCCCACCAAACATCAGTTTTGGGACAAATTAAGAGGATTGGGTGGGTCCGTTTTGAAAAATTCAACTGTGAGCTTTTCAGGGCATCAGTGGATAAAACAGCCATCCCACGCGAGTTTTGCGGCACCGTTCCTAGGGAAATGAAAGTGCCAAAAACCCACCAAACATGAGTTTTAGGTCAAAGTGACATGATCGGGTGCGTCCGTTGCGAAAAAATCAACTGTGAGTTTTTCGGTGCATCAGTGGATAAAACAGCCATCTTGCACGAGTTTTGGCGGCAAACCGTTCCTTCAGAAATAACAGTGCCAAAAACCCACCAAACATGAGTTTTGGGACAAACTGACATGATTGGGTGCATCTGTTGCGAAAAATTCAACTGCGTGTTTTTCGGGGCATCAGTGGATAAAACGGCCATCCCCGCGCGAGTTTTGCGGCACCGTTCCTTCGGAATAAAACTCCCAAAACCCAAAAAATATGAGTTTTTGGGTCAAACTGACATCATTGGTGCATCCGTTGTGAAAAATTCAACTGCGAGTTTTTTGGGTGCAACAGTGGATAAAACGGCCATTCCGCGCGAGTTTTTTGTCACCGTTCCTTCAGAAATGAAAAGTGCCCAAACCACACCAAACATGAGTTTTAGAACAAACTAAGAGGATTGGGGTGGGTCCGTTTTGAAAAATTCAACTGCGAGTTTTTCGGGGCTCAGTGGATAAAACGGCCATCCCGCGCGAGTTTTTGCGGCACCAGTTCCTTCGGAAATGAAACTCCCAAAAAACCCACCAAACATGAGTTTTGGGTCAAACTGACATGATTGGGGTGGCATCCGTTGTGAAAAATTCAGTTGCAAAGTTTTTGGTGCATTAGTGGATAAAACGGCCATTCCGCGCGAGTTTGCGTCACCGTTCCTTCGGAAATGAAAGTGCCAAAAACCCACCAAACATGAGTTTTGGGTCAAACTGACATGATTGGGTGCGTCCGCTGTGAAAAATTTAACTACGAGTTTTTTGGTGCATCAGTGGATAAAACGACCATTCCGCGCGAGTTTTGCATCACCGTTCCTTCAGAAATGAAAGTGCCAAAAACCACCAACATGAGTTTTGGGACAAACTAGAGAATTCGGTGGATCCGTTTTGCAAAATTCAACTGTGAGTTTTTTCGGGGCATCAATGGATAGAACAGCCCATCCGGCGCGAGTTTTGCGGGCACCGTTCCTTCGGAAAATGAAAGTGCCAAAAACCACCAAACATGAGTTTTGGGTCAAAATGACATGATTGGGTGCGTCCGTTGCGAAAAAATTCAACTGCGAGTTATTGGTGCATCAGTGGATAAAAATGACCCATTCTGTGCGAGTTATGCGTCACCGTTCCTTCGAAAATGAATGTGCCAGAAACCCACCAAACATGAGTTTTGGGGAAACTAAGAGAATTGTGGTGGGTCCGTTTTGAAAAATTCAACTGCGAGTTTTTTTGTGCATCAGTGGATAAAACGGCCATCCCGCGCGAGTTTTGCGGCACCGTCCTTCGGAAAATGATCTCCCCAAAAACCCACAAACATGAGTTTGCTTCAAAGTGACATGATTGGGTGCGTCCGTGTGAAAAATTCAACTGCGAGTTTTTTGGTGCATCAGTGGATAAAACAGCCATTCCGCGCGAGGTTTTGCGTTACCGTTCCTTCAGAAATGAAGTGCCAAAAACCCACCAAACATGAGTTTTGGGACAAACTAAGAGGATTGGGTGGGGTCCGTTTTGAAAAATTCAACTACGAGTTTTTCCGGGCATCAGTGGATAAAACGGCCATCCCGCGCGAGTTTTGCGGCACCGTTCCTTCGGAAATGAAACTCCCAAAACCCACCAACCATGAGTTTTGGGTCAAACTAAGAGGATTGGGTGGGTCCGTTTTGAAAAATTCAACTGTGAGTTTTTCGGGGCATCAATGGATAGAACAGCCCTCCGGCGCGAGTTTTGCGGCACCGTTCCTTCGGAAATGAAAGTGCCAGAAACCCCACCAAACATGAGTTTTGGGTCAAACTGACATGATTGGGTGCGTCCGTTGCGAAAAATTCAACTGCGAGTTTTTGGTGCATCAGTGGATAAAATGGCCATTCTGTGCGAGTTTTGCGTCACCGTTCCTTCGAAAATGAATGTGCCAGAAACCCACCAAACATGAGTTTTGGGGACAAACTAAGAGAATTGGGTGGGTCCGTTTTGAAAAATTCAACTGCGAGTTTTTTGGTGCATCAGTGGATAAAACAGCCATCTTGCACGAGTTTTGCGGCACCGTTCCTTCAGAAATGACAGTGCCAAAAACCGACCAAACATGAGTTTTGGGTGGAACTGACATGGTTGGGTGCGTCCGTTGCGAAAAATTCAACTACGTGTTTTTTGGTGCATCAGTGGATAAAACGGCCATTCCGCGCGAGTTTTGCGTCACCGTTCCTTCGGAAATGAAAGTGCCAAAAACCCACCAAACATGAGTTTTGGGACAAACTAAGAGGATTGGGTGGGTCGGTTTCGAAAAATTCAACTGCGAGTTTTTCGGGGCATCAGTGGATAAAACGGCCATCCCGCCCGAGTTTTGCGGCAGTGTTCCTCCGGAAATGAAACTGCCAAAAACCCACCAAACATGAGTTTTGCGTCAAAGTGACATGACTGGGTGCGTCCGTTGCGAAAAATTCAACTGCAAGTTTTTTGGGGCATCAGTGGATAAAATGGCCATTCTGCGCGAGTTTTGCGTCACCGTTCCTTCGAAAATGAAAGTGCCAGAAACCCACCAAATATGAGTTTTGGGACAAACTAAGAGGATTGGGTGGGTCCGTTTTGAAAAATTCAACTTGCGAGTTTTTCAGGGCATCAGTGGATAAAACTGCCATCCCACGTGAGTTTTGCGGCACTGTTCCTTCGGAAATGAAACTCCCAAAAACCCACCAAACATGAGTTTTGGGTCAAACTAACATGATTGGGTGCGTCCGTTGTGAAAAATTCAACTGCGAGTTTTTTGGTGCATCAGTGGATAAAACGGCCATTCCGCGCGAGTTTTGTGTCACCGTTCCGTCGGAAATGACAGTGCCAAAAACCCACCAAACATGAGTTTTTGGGTCAAACTGACATGATTGGGTGCGTCCGCTGTGAAAAATTTAACTACGAGTTTTTTGGTGCATCAGTGGATAAAACGACCATTCCGCGCGAGTTTTGCATCACCGTTCCTTCAGAAATGAAAGTGCCAAAAACCCACCAAACATGAGTTTTGGGACAAACTAAGAGAATTCGGTGGATCCGTTTTGCAAAATTCAACTGTGAGTTTTTCAGGGCATCAATGGATAGAACAGCCATCCGGCGCGAGTTTTGCGGCACCGTTCCTTCGGAAATGAAAGTGCCAAAAACCCACCAAACATGAGTTTTGGGTCAAACTGACATGATTGGGTGCGTCCGTTGCGAAAAATTCAACTACGAGTTTTTTGGTGCATCAGTGGATAAAATGACCATTCTGTGCGAGTTATGCGTCACCGTTCCTTCGAAAATGAATGTGCCAGAAACCCACCAAACATGAGTTTTGGGGACAAACTAAGAGAATTGGGTGGGTCCGTTTTGAAAAATTCAACTGTGAGCTTTTCGGTGCATCAGTGGATAAAACGACCATCCCACGCGAGTTTTGCAGCACCGTTCCTACGGAAATGAAAGTGCAAAAAGCCACCAAACATGAGTTTTGGGTCAAAGTGACATGATTGGGTGCGTCCGTTGCGAAAAATTCAACTGCGAGTTTTGGTGCATCAGTGGATAAAACGGCCATCCCACGCGTGTTTTGCGGCACCGTTCCTTCAGAAATGACAGTGCCAAAAACCCACCAAACATGAGTTTTGGATCAAACTGACATGATTGGGTGCGTCTGTTGTGAAAAATTCAACTGCGAGTTTTTTGGTGCATCAGTGGATAAAACGGCCATCCAACGCGTGTTTTTGCGACACCATTCCTTCGGAAATAAAACTGCAAAAACCCACCAAAAAAGAGTTATGCGTCAAAGTGACATCATTGGTGCATCCGTTGTGAAAAATTCAACAGCGAGTTTTTTGTTGCATCAGTCGATAAAAAGGCCATTCCGCGCGAGTTTTGCGTCACCGTTCCTTCGGAAATGAAAGTGCCAAAAACCCACCAAACATGAGTTTTGGGACAAACTAAGAGGATTGGGTGGGTCCATTTTGAAAAATTCAACTGCGAGTTTTTCGGGGCATCAATGGATAAAACGGCCATCCCGCGCGAGTTTTGCGGCACCGTTCCTTCAGAAATGAAAGTGCCAAAAACCCACCAAACATGAGTTTTGGGAAAAACTAAGAGGATTGGGTGGGTCCGTTTTGAAAAATTCAACTGCGAGTTTTTCGGGGCATCAGTGGATAAAACGGCCATCCCGCGCGAGTTTTGCGGCACCGTTCCTTCGGAAATGAAACTCCCAAAAACCCACCAAACATGAGTTTTGGGTCAAACTGACATGATTGGGTGCGTCCGTTGAGAAAATTTCAACTGCGAGTTTTTTTGGTGCATCAGTGGATAAAACGGCCATTCCGCGCGAGTTTTCGTCACCGTTCCTTCGGAAATAAAACTGCCAAAAACCCACCAAAAATGAGTTTTGGGACAAACTGAGAGGATTGGGTGGGTCTATTTTGAAAAATTCAACTGTGAGTTTTTTGGGGCATCAGTGGATAAAACGGCCATCCCGCGCGATTTTTGCGACACCGTTCCTTCGGAAATAAAACTGCCAAAAACCCACCAAAAATGAGTTATGCGTCAAAGTGACATCATTGGTGCGTCCGTTGTGAAAAATTCAACTGCGAGTTTTTTGGTGCATCAGTCGATAAAACGGCCATTCCGCGCGAGTTTTGCGTCACCGTTCCTTCGGAAATGAAAGTGCCAAAAACCCACCAAACATGAGTTTTGGGACAAACTAAGAGGATTGGGTGCGTCCGTTGTGAAAAATTCAACTGTGAGCTTTTCGGTGCATCAGTGGATAAAACGACCATCCCACGCGAGTTTTGCAGCACCGTTCCTACGGAAATGAAAGTGCAAAAAGCCACCAAACATGAGTTTTGGGTCAAAGTGACAAGATTGGGTGCGTCCGTTGTGAAAAATTCAACTGCGAGTTTTTTGGTGCATCAGTGGACAAAATGGGCATTCTGCGCGAGTTTTGCGTCACCGTTCCTTCAAGAATGAAAGTGCCAGAAACCCACCAAACATGAGTTTTGGCACAAACTGACATGATTGGGTGCGTCTGTTGTGAAAAATTCAACTGCGAGTTTTTTGGTGCATCAGTGGATAAAACGGCCATCCCACGCGTGTTTTGCGACACCATTCCTTCGGAAATAAAACTGCCAAAAACCCACCAAAAATGAGTTATGCGTCAAAGCGACATCATTGGTGCGTCCGTTGTGAAAAATTCAACTGCGAGTTTTTAGGTGCATCAGTCGATAAAAAGGCCATTCCGCGCGAGTTTTGCGTCACCGTTCCTTCGGAAATGAAAGTGCCAAAAACCCACCAAACATGAGTTTTCAGACAAACTGAGAGGATTGGGTGGGTCTATTTTGAAAAATGCAACTGTGAGTTTTTTGGGGCATCAGTGAATAAAACGGCCATCCCGCGCGATTTTTGCGGCACCGTTCCTTCAGAAATGAAACTCCCAAAAACCCACCAAACATGAGTTTTGGGTCAAACTGACATGATTGGGTGCGTCCGTTGTGAAAAATTCAACGGCGAGTTGTTTGGTGCATCAGTGGATAAAACGGCCATTCCGCGCGAGTTTTGCGTCACCGTTCCTTCGGAAATGAAAGTGCCAAAAACCCACCAAACATGAGTTTTGGGACAAACTAAGAGGATTGGGTGGGTCCGTTTTGAAAATTCAACAGCGAGTTTTTCGGGGCATCAGTGGATAAAACGGCCATCCCGCGCGAGTTTTGCGGCACCGTTCCTTCGGAAATGAAACTCCCAAAAACCCACCAAACATGAGTTTTGGGTCACTGACATGATTGGGTGCGTCCGTTGTGAAAAATTCAACTGCGACTTTTTTTGTGCATCAGTGGATAAAACGGCCATTCCACGCGAGTTTTGCGTCACCGTTCCTTCGGAAATGAAAGTGACAAAAACCCACCAAACATGAGTTTTGGGACAAACTAAGAGGATTGGGTGGGTCCGTTTTGAAAATTCAACAGCGAGTTTTTCGGGGCATCAGTGGATAAAACGGCCATCCCGCGCGAGTTTTGCGGCACCGTTCCTTCAGAAATGAAACTCCCAAAAACCCACCAAACATGAGTTTTGGGTCAAACTGACATAATTGGGTGCGTCCATTGAGAAAATTTCAACTGCGAGTTTTTTTGGTGCATCAGTGGATAAAACGGCCATTCCGCGCGAGTTTTCGTCACCGTTCCTTCGGAAATGAAAGTGCCAAAAACCCACCAAACATGAGTTTTGGGAAAAACTAAGAGGATTGGGTGGGTGCGTTTTGAAAAAATCAACAGCGAGTTTTTCGGGGCATCAGTGGATAAAACGGCCATCCCGCGCGAGTTTTGCGGCACCGTTCCTTCGGAAATGAAACTCCCAAAAACCCACCAAACATGAGTTTTGGGTCAAACTGACATGATTGGGTGCATCCGTTGCGAAAAATTCAACTGTGAGTTTTTCGGTGCATCAGTGGATAAAACAGCCATCTTGCACGAGTTTTGCGGCACCGTTCCTTCAGAAATGACAGTGCTAAAACCCCACCAAACATGAGTTTTGGGACAAACTGACATGGTTGGGTGCGTCTGTTGTGAAAAATTCAACGGCGATTTTTTTGGTGCATCAGTGGATAAAACGGCCATTCCGCACGAGTTTTGCGTCACCGTTCCTTCGGAAATGAAAGTGCCAAAAACCCACCAAACATGAGTTTTGGGACAAACTAAGAGGATTGGGTGGGTCCGTTTTGAAAATTCAACAGCGAGTTTTTCGGGGCATCAGTGGATAAAACGGCCGTCCCGCGCGAGTTTTGCGGCACCGTTCCTTCGGAAATGAAACTCCCAAGAACCCACCAAACATGAGTTTTGGGTCAAACTGACATGATTGGGTGCATCCGTTGCGAAAAATTCAACTGTGAGTTTTTCGGTGCATCAGTGGATAAAACAGCCATCTTGCACAAGTTTTGCGGCACCGTTCCTTCAGAAATGACAGTGCCAAAAACCCACCAAACATGAGTTTTGGGACAAACTGACATGGTTGGGTGCGTCTGTTGTGAAAAAATTAACTGCGAGTTTTTTGGTGCATCAGTGGATAAAACGGCCATCCCACGCGTGTTTTGCGACACAGTTCCTTCGGAAATAAAACTGCCAAAAACCCACCAAAAATGAGTTATGCGTCAAAGTGACATCATTGGTGCGTCCGTTGTGAAAAATTCAACTGCGAGTTTTTTGGTGCATCAGTCGATAAAAAGGCCATTCCGCGCGAGTTCTGCGTCACCGTTCCTTCGGAAATGAAAGTGCCAAAAACCCACCAAACATGAGTTTTGGGACAAACTAAGAGGATTGGGTGGGTCCATTTTGAAAAATTCAACTGCGAGTTTTTCGGGGCATCAGTGGATAAAACGGCCACCCCGCGCGAGTTTTGCGGCACCGTTCCTTCAGAAATGAACGTGCCAAAAACCCACCAAACATGAGTTTTGGGAAAAACTAAGAGGATTGGGTGGGTCCGTTTTGAAAAATTCAACTGCGAGTTTTTCGGGGCATCAGTGGATAAAACGGCCATCCCGCGCGAGTTTTACGGCTCCGTTCCTTCAGAAATGAAACTCCCAAAAACCCACCAAACATGAGTTTTGGGTCAAACTGACATGATTGGGTGCGTCCGTTGTGAAAAATTCAACGGCGAGTTTTTTGGTGCATCAGTGGATAAAACGGCCATTCCGCGCGAGTTTTGCGTCACCGTTCCTTCGGAAATGAAAGTGCCAAAAACCCACCAAACATGAGTTTTGGGACAAACTAAGAGGATTGGGAGGGTCCGTTTTGAAAATTCAACAGCGAGTTTTTCGGGGCATCAGTGGATAAAACGGCCATCCCGCGCGAGTTTTGCGGCACCGTTCCTTCGGAAATGAAACTCCCAAAAACCCACCAAACATGAGTTTTGGGTCACTGACATGATTGGGTGCGTCCGTTGTGAAAAATTCAACGGCGATTTTTTTGGTGCATCAGTGGATAAAACGGCCATTCCGCACGAGTTTTGCGTCACCGTTCCTTCGGAAATGAAAGTGCCAAAAACCCACCAAACATGAGTTTTGGGACAAACTAAGAGGATTGGGTGGGTCCGTTTTGAAAATTCAACAGCGAGTTTTTCGGGGCATCAGTGGATAAAACGGCCATCCCGCGCGAGTTTTGCGGCACCGTTCCTTCGGAAATGAAACTCCCAAGAACCCACCAAACATGAGTTTTCGGTCAAACTGACATGATTGGGTGCATCCGTTGCGAAAAATTCAACTGTGAGTTTTTCGGTCCATCAGTGGATAAAACAGCCATCTTGCACGAGTTTTGCGGCACCGTTCCTTCAGAAATGACAGTGCCAAAAACCCACCAAACATGAGTTTTGGGACAAACTGACATGGTTGGGTGCGTCTGTTGTGAAAAATTCAACTGCGAGTTTTTTGGTGCATCAGTGGATAAAACGGCCATCCCACGCGTGTTTTGCGACACCGTTCCTTCGGAAATAAAACTGCCAAAAACCCACCAAAAATGAGTTATGCGTCAAAGTGACATCATTGGTGCGTCCGTTGTGAAAAATTCAACTGCGAGTTTTTGGTTGCATCAGTCGATAAAAAGGCCATTCCGCGCGAGTTTTGCGTCACCGTTCCTTCGGAAATGAAAGTGCCAAAAACGCACCAAACATGAGTTTTGGGACAAACTAAGAGGATTGGGTGGGTCCATTTTGAAAAATTCAACAACGAGTATTTCGGGGCATCAGTGGATAAAACGGCCATCCCGCGCGAGTTTTGCGGCACCGTTCCTTCAGAAATGAAAGTGCCAAAAACCCACCAAACATGAGTTTTGGGAAAAACTAAGAGGATTGGGTGGGTCCGTTTTGAAAAATTCAACTGCGAGTTTTTCGGGGCATCAGTGGATAAAACGGCCATCCCGCGCGAGTTTTGCGGCACCGTTCCTTCAGAAATGAAACTCCCAAAACCACGAAACGTGAGTTTTGGGTCAAACTGACATGATTGAGTGCGTCCGTTGTGAAAAATTCAACGGCGATTTTTTTGGTGCATCAGTGGATAAAACGGCCATTCCGCACGAGTTTTGCGTCACCGTTCCTTCGGAAATGAAAGTGCCAAAACCCCACCAAACATGAGTTTTGGGACAAACTAAGAGGATTGGGTGGGTCCGTTTTGAAAAATTCAACTGTGAGCTTTTCGGTGCATCAGTGGATAAAACGACCATCCCACGCGAGTTTTGCAGCACCGTTCCTACGGAAATGAAAGTGCAAAAAGCCACCAAACATGAGTTTTGGGTCAAAGTGACATGATTGGGTGCGTCCGTTGCGAAAAATTCAACTGCGAGTTTTGGTGCATCAGTGGATAAAACGGCCATCCCACGCGTGTTTTGCGGCACCGTTCCTTCAGAAATGACAGTGCCAAAAACCCACCAAACATGAGTTTTGGATCAAACTGACATGATTGGGTGCGTCTGTTGTGAAAAATTCAACTGCGAGTTTTTTGGTGCATCAGTGGATAAAACGGCCATCCAACGCGTGTTTTTGCGACACCATTCCTTCGGAAATAAAACTGCCAAAAACCCACCAAAAAAGAGTTATGCGTCAAAGTGACATCATTGGTGCATCCGTTGTGAAAAATTCAACAGCGAGTTTTTTGTTGCATCAGTCGATAAAAAGGCCATTCCGCGCGAGTTTTGCGTCACCGTTCCTTCGGAAATGAAAGTGCCAAAAACCCACCAAACATGAGTTTTGGGACAAACTAAGAGGATTGGGTGGGTCCATTTTGAAAAATTCAACTGCGAGTTTTTCGGGGCATCAATGGATAAAACGGCCATCCCGCGCGAGTTTTGCGGCACCGTTCCTTCAGAAATGAAAGTGCCAAAAACCCACCAAACATGAGTTTTGGGAAAAACTAAGAGGATTGGGTGGGTCCGTTTTGAAAAATTCAACTGCGAGTTTTTCGGGGCATCAGTGGATAAAACGGCCATCCCGCGCGAGTTTTGCGGCACCGTTCCTTCGGAAATGAAACTCCCAAAAACCCACCAAACATGAGTTTTGGGTCAAACTGACATGATTGGGTGCGTCCGTTGAGAAAATTTCAACTGCGAGTTTTTTTGGTGCATCAGTGGATAAAACGGCCATTCCGCGCGAGTTTTCGTCACCGTTCCTTCGGAAATAAAACTGCCAAAAACCCACCAAAAATGAGTTTTGGGACAAACTGAGAGGATTGGGTGGGTCTATTTTGAAAAATTCAACTGTGAGTTTTTTGGGGCATCAGTGGATAAAACGGCCATCCCGCGCGATTTTTGCGACACCGTTCCTTCGGAAATAAAACTGCCAAAAACCCACCAAAAATGAGTTATGCGTCAAAGTGACATCATTGGTGCGTCCGTTGTGAAAAATTCAACTGCGAGTTTTTTGGTGCATCAGTCGATAAAACGGCCATTCCGCGCGAGTTTTGCGTCACCGTTCCTTCGGAAATGAAAGTGCCAAAAACCCACCAAACATGAGTTTTGGGACAAACTAAGAGGATTGGGTGCGTCCGTTGTGAAAAATTCAACTGTGAGCTTTTCGGTGCATCAGTGGATAAAACGACCATCCCACGCGAGTTTTGCAGCACCGTTCCTACGGAAATGAAAGTGCAAAAAGCCACCAAACATGAGTTTTGGGTCAAAGTGACAAGATTGGGTGCGTCCGTTGTGAAAAATTCAACTGCGAGTTTTTTGGTGCATCAGTGGACAAAATGGGCATTCTGCGCGAGTTTTGCGTCACCGTTCCTTCAAGAATGAAAGTGCCAGAAACCCACCAAACATGAGTTTTGGCACAAACTGACATGATTGGGTGCGTCTGTTGTGAAAAATTCAACTGCGAGTTTTTTGGTGCATCAGTGGATAAAACGGCCATCCCACGCGTGTTTTGCGACACCATTCCTTCGGAAATAAAACTGCCAAAAACCCACCAAAAATGAGTTATGCGTCAAAGTGACATCATTGGTGCGTCCGTTGTGAAAAATTCAACTGCGAGTTTTTAGGTGCATCAGTCGATAAAAAGGCCATTCCGCGCGAGTTTTGCGTCACCGTTCCTTCGGAAATGAAAGTGCCAAAAACCCACCAAACATGAGTTTTCGGACAAACTGAGAGGATTGGGTGGGTCTATTTTGAAAAATGCAACTGTGAGTTTTTTGGGGCATCAGTGAATAAAACGGCCATCCCGCGCGATTTTTGCGGCACCGTTCCTTCAGAAATGAAACTCCCAAAAACCCACCAAACATGAGTTTTGGGTCAAACTGACATGATTGGGTGCGTCCGTTGTGAAAAATTCAACGGCGAGTTGTTTGGTGCATCAGTGGATAAAACGGCCATTCCGCGCGAGTTTTGCGTCACCGTTCCTTCGGAAATGAAAGTGCCAAAAACCCACAAAACATGAGTTTTGGGACAAACTAAGAGGATTGGGTGGGTCCGTTTTGAAAATTCAACAGCGAGTTTTTCGGGGCATCAGTGGATAAAACGGCCATCCCGCGCGAGTTTTGCGGCACCGTTCCTTCGGAAATGAAACTCCCAAAAACCCACCAAACATGAGTTTTGGGTCACTGACATGATTGGGTGCGTCCGTTGTGAAAAATTCAACTACGACTTTTTTTGTGCATCAGTGGATAAAACGGCCATTCCACGTGAGTTTTGCATCACCGTTCCTTCGAAAATGAAAGTGCCAAAAACCCACCAAACATGAGTTTTGGGACAAACTAAGAGGATTGGGTGGGTCCGTTTTGAAAATTCAACAGCGAGTTTTTCGGGGCATCAGTGGATAAAACGGCCATCCCGCGCGAGTTTTGCGGCACCGTTCCTTCAGAAATGAAACTCCCAAAAACCCACCAAACATGAGTTTTGGGTCAAACTGACATGATTGGGTGCGTCCGTTGAGAAAATTTCAACTGCGAGTTTTTTTGGTGCATCAGTGGATAAAACGGCCATTCCGCGCGAGTTTTCGTCACCGTTCCTTCGGAAATGAAAGTGCCAAAAACCCACCAAACATGAGTTTTGGGAAAAACTAAGAGGATTGGGTGGGTGCGTTTTGAAAAAATAAACAGCGAGTTTTTCGGGGCATCAGTGGATAAAACGGCCATCCCGCGCGAGTTTTGCGGCACCGTTCCTTCGGAAATGAAACTCCCAAAAACCCACCAAACATGAGTTTTGGGTCAAACTGACATGATTGGGTGCATCCGTTGCGAAAAATTCAACTGTGAGTTTTTCGGTGCATCAGTGGATAAAACAGCCATCTTGCAGGAGTTTTGCGGCACCGTTCTTCAAAAATGACAGTGCCAAAAACCCACCAAACTTGAGTTTTGGGACAAACTGACATGGTTGGGTGCGTCTGTTGTGAAAAATTCAACTGTGAGTTTTTTGGTGCATCAGTGGATAAAACGGCCATCCCACGCGTGTTTTGCGACACCGTTCCTTCGGAAATAAAACTGCCAAAAACCACCAAAAATGAGTTATGCGTCAAAGTGACATCATTGGTGCGTCCGTTGTGAAAAATTCAACTGCGAGTTTTTTGGTGCATCAGTCGATAAAAGGCCATTCCGCGCGAGTTTTGCGTCACCGTTCCTTCGGAAATGAAAGTGCCAAAAACCCACCAAACATGAGTTTTGGGACAAACTAAGAGGATTGGGTGGCTCCATTTTGAAAAATTCAACTGCGAGTTTTTCGGGGCATCAGTGGATAAAACGGCCATCCCGCGCGAGTTTTGCGGCACCGTTGCTTCAGAAATGGAAGTGCCAAAAACCCACCAAACATGAGTTTTGGGAAAAACTAAGAGGATTGGGTGGGCCCATTTTGAAAAATTCAACTGCGAGTTTTTCGGGGCATCAGTGGATAAAACGGCCATCCCGCGCGAGTTTTGCGGCACCGTTCCTTCAGAAATGAAACTCCCAAAAACCCACCAAACATGAGTTTTGGGTCAAACTGACATGATTGGGTGCGTCCGTTGTGAAAAATTCAACGGCGATTTTTTTGGTGCATCAGTGGATAAAACGGCCATTCCGCACGAGTTTTGCATCACCGTTCCTTCGGAAATGAAAGTGCCAAAACCCCACCAAACATGAGTTTTGGGACAAACTAAGAGGATTGGGTGGGTTCGTTTTCAAAAATTCAACTGTGAGCTTTTCGGTGTATCAGTGGATAAAACGACCATCCCACGCGAGTTTTGCAGCACCGTTCCTACGGAAATGAAAGTGCAAAAAGCCACCAAACATGAGTTTTGGGTCAAAGTGACATGATTGGGTGCGTCCGTTGCGAAAAATTCAACTGCGAGTTTTTTGGTGCATCAGTGGATAAAACGGCCATCCCACGCGTGTTTTGCGGCACCGTTCCTTCAGAAATGACAGTGCCAAAAACCCACCAAACATGAGTTTTGGGACAAACTGACATGATTGGGTGCGTCTGTGGTGAAAAATTCAACTGCGAGTTTTTTGGTGCATCAGTGGATAAAACAGCCATCCCACGCGTGTTTTGCGACACCATTCCTTCGGAAATAAAACTGTCAAAAACCCACCAAAAATGAGTTATGCGTCAAAGTGACATCGAAAAATTCAACTGCGAGTTTTTTTGGTGCATCAGTCGATAAAAAGGCCATTCCGCGCGAGTTTTGCGTCACCGTTCCTTCGGAAATGAAAGTGCCAAAAACCCACCAAACATGAGTTTTGGGACAAACTGAGAGGATTAGGTGGGTCTATTTTGAAAAATTCAACTGTGAGTTTTTTGGGGCATCAGTGGATAAAACGGCCATCCCGCGCGATTTTTGCGGCACCGTTCCTTCAGAAATGAAACTCCCAAAAACCCACCAAACATGAGTTTTGGGTCAAACTGACATGATTGAGTGCGTCCGTTGTGAAAAATTCAACGGCGAGTTTTTTGGTGCATCAATGGATAAAACGGCCATTCCGCGCGAGTTTTGCGTCACCGTTCCTTTGGAAATGAAAGTGCCAAAAACCCACCAAACATGAGTTTTGGGACAAACTAAGAGGATTGGGAGGGTCCGTTTTGAAAATTCAACAGCGAGTTTTTCGGGGCATCAGTGGATAAAACGGCCATCCCGCGCGAGTTTTGCGGCACCGTTCCTTCGGAAATGAAACTCCCAAAAACCCACCAAACAAGAGTTTTGGGTCACTGACATGATTGGGTGCGTCCGCTGTGAAAAATTCAACTGCGACTTTTTTTGTGCATCAGTGGATAAAACGGCCATTCCACGCGAGTTTTGCGTCACCGTTCCTTCGGAAATGAAAGTGCCAAAAACCCACCAAACATGAGTTTTGGGACAAACTAAGAGGATTGGATGGGTCCGTTTTGAAAATTCAACAGCGAGTTTTTCGGGGCATCAGTGGATAAAACGGCCATCCCGCGCGAGTTTTGCGGCACCGTTCCTTCGGAAATGAAACTCCCAAAAACCCACCAAACATGAGTTTTGGGTCACTGACATGATTGGGTGCGTCCGCTGTGAAAAATTCAACTGCGACTTTTTTTGTGCATCAGTGGATAAAACGGCCATTCCACGCGAGTTTTGCGTCACCGTTCCTTCGGAAATGAAAGTGCCAAAAACCCACCAAACATGAGTTTTGGGACAAACTAAGAGGATTGGGTGGGTCCGTTTTGGAAATTCAACAGCGAGTTTTTCGGGGCATCAGTGGATAAAACGGCCATCCCGCGCGAGTTTTGCGGCACCGTTCCTTCGGAAATGAAACTCCCAAAAACCCACCAAACATGAGTTTTGGGTCAAACTGACATGATTGGGTGCGTCCGTTGAGAAAATTTCAACTGCGAGTTTTTTTGGTGCATCAGTGGATGAAACGGCCATTTCGCGCGAGTTTTCGTCACCGTTCCTTCGGAAATGAAAGTGGCAAAAACCCACCAAACATGAGTTTTGGGAAAAACTAAGAGGATTGGGTGGGTGCGTTTTGAAAAAATCAACAGCGAGTTTTTCGGGGCATCAGTGGATAAAACGGCCATCCCGCGTGAGTTTTGCGGCACCGTTCCTTCGGAAATGAAACTCCCAAAAACCCACCAAACATGAGTTTTGGGTCAAACTGACATGATTGGGTGCATCCGTTGCGAAAAATTCAACTGGGAGTTTTTCGGTGCATCAGTGGATAAAACAGCCATCTTGCACGAGTTTTGCGGCACCGTTCCTTCAGAAATGACAGTGCCAAAAACCCACCAAACATGAGTTTTGGGACAAACTGACATGGTTGGGTGCGTCTGTTGTGAAAAATTCAACTGCGAGTTTTTTGGTGCATCAGTGGATAAAACGGCCATCCCACGCGTGTTTTGCGACACCGTTCCTTCGGAAATAAAACTGCCAAAAACCCACCAAAAATGAGTTATGCGTCAAAGTGACATCATTGGTGCGTCCGTTGTGAAAAATTCAACTGCGAGTTTTTTGGTGCATCAGTCGATAAAAAGGCCATTCCGCGCGAGTTTTGCGTCACCGTTCCTTCGGAAATGAAAGTGCCAAAAACCCACCAAACATGAGTTTTGGGACAATCTAAGAGGATTGGGTGGGTCCATTTTGAAAAATTCAACTGCGAGTTTTTCGGGGCATCAGTGGATAAAACGGCCATCCCGCGCGAGTTTTGCGGCACCGTTCCTTCAGAAATGAAAGTGCCAAAAACCCACCAAACATGAGTTTTGGGAAAAACTAAGAGGATTGGGTGGGCCCGTTTTGAAAAATTCAACTGCGAGTTTTTCGGGGCATCAGTGGATAAAACGGCCATCCCGCGCGAGTTTTGCGGCACCGTTCCTTCAGAAATGAAACTCCCAAAAACCCACCAAACATGAGTTTTCGGTCAAACTGACATGATTGGGTGCGTCCGTTGTGAAAAATTCAACGGCGATTTTCTTGGTGCATCAGTGGATAAAACGGCCATTCCGCACGAGTTTTGCGTCACCGTTCCTTCGGAAATGAAAGTGCCAAAACCCCACCAAACATGAGTTTTGGGACAAACTAAGAGGATTGGGTGGGTTCGTTTTCAAAAATTCAACTGTGAGCTTTTCGGTGCATCAGTGGATAAAACGACCATCCCACGCGAGTTTTGCAGCACCGTTCCTACGGAAATGAAAGTGCAAAAAGCCACCAAACATGAGTTTTGGGTCAAAGTGACATGATTGGGTGCGTCCATTGCGAAAAATTCAACTGCGAGTTTTTTGGTGCATCAGTGGATAAAACGGCCATCCCACGCGTGTTTTGCGGCACCGTTCCTTCAGAAATGACAGTGCCAAAAACCCACCAAACATGAGTTTTGGGACAAACTGACATGATTGGGTGCGTCTGTTGTGAAAAATTCAACTGCGAGTTTTTTGGTGCATCAGTGGATAAAACGGCCATCCCACGCGTGTTTTGCGACACCATTCCTTCGGAAATAAAACTGTCAAAAACCCACCAAAAATGAGTTATGCGTCAAAGTGACATCATTGGTGCGTCCGTTGTGAAAAATTCAACTGCGAGTTTTTTGGTGCATCAGTCGATAAAAAGGCCATTCCGCGCGAGTTTTGCGTCACCGTTCCTTCGGAAATGAAAGTGCCAAAAACCCACCAAACATGAGTTTTGGGACAAACTGAGAGGATTGGGTGGGTCTATTTTGAAAAATTCAACTGTGAGTTTTTTGGGGCATCAGTGGATAAAACGGCCATCCCGCGCGATTTTTGCGGCACCGTTCCTTCAGAAATGAAACTCCCAAAAACCCACCAAACATGAGTTTTGGGTCAAACTGACATGATTGGGCGCGTCTGTTGTGAAAAATTCAACGGCGAGTTTTTTGGTGCATCAGTGGATAAAACGGCCATTCCGCGCGAGTTTTGCGTCACCGTTCCTTCGGAAATGAAAGTGCCAAAAACCCACCAAACATGAGTTTTGGGACAAACTAAGAGGATTGGGTGGGTCCGTTTTGAAAATTCAACAGAGAGTTTTTCGGGGCATCAGTGGATAAAACGGCCATCCCGCGCGAGTTTTGCGGCACCGTTCCTTCGGAAATGAAACTCCCAAAAACCCACCAAACATAAGTTTTGGGTCAAACTGACATGATTGGGTGCGTCCGTTGAGAAAATTTCAACTGCGAGTTTTTTTGGTGCATCAGTGGATGAAACGGCCATTCCGCGCGAGTTTTCGTCACCGTTCCTTCGGAAATGAAAGTGCCAAAAACCCACCAAACAAGAGTTTTGGGAAAAACTAAGAGGATTGGGTGGGTGCGTTTTGAAAAAATCAACAGCGAGTTTTTCGGGGCATCAGTGGATAAAACGGCCATCCCGCGCGAGTTTTGCGGCACCGTTCCTTCGGAAATGAAACTCCCAAAAACCCACCAAACATGAGTTTTGGGTCAAACTGACATGATTGGGTGCATCCGTTGCGAAAAATTCAACTGTGAGTTTTTCGGTGCATCAGTGGATAAAACAGCCATCTTGCATGAGTTTTGCGGCACCGTTCCTTCAGAAATGACAGTGCCAAAAACCCACCAAACTTGAGTTTTGGGACAAACTGACATGGTTGGGTGCGTCTGTTGTGAAAAATTCAACTGTGAGTTTTTTGGTGCATCAGTGGATAAAACGGCCATCCCACGCGTGTTTTGCGACACCGTTCCTTCGGAAATAAAACTGCCAAAAACCACCAAAAATGAGTTATGCGTCAAAGTGACATCATTGGTGCGTCCGTTGTGAAAAATTCAACTGCGAGTTTTTTGGTGCATCAGTCGATAAAAGGCCATTCCGCGCGAGTTTTGCGTCACCGTTCCTTCGGAAATGAAAGTGCCAAAAACCCACCAAATATGAGTTTTGGGACAAACTAAGAGGATTGGGCGGGTCCATTTCGAAAAATTCAACTACGAGTTTTTCGGGGCATCAGTGGATAAAACGGCCACCCCGCGCGAGTTTTGCGGCACCGTTCCTTCAGAAATGAAAGTGCCAAAAACCCACCAAACATGAGTTTTGGGAAAAACTAAGAGGATTGGGTGGGTCCGTTTTGAAAAATTCAACTGCGAGTTTTTGGGGCATCAGTGGATAAAACGGCCATCCCGCGCGAGTTTTGCGGCACCGTTCCTTCAGAAATGAAACTCCCAAAAACCCACCAAACATGAGTTTTCGGTCAAACTGACATGATTGGGTGCGTCCGTTGTGAAAAATTCAACGGCGATTTTCTTGGTGCATCAGTGGATAAAACGGCCATTCCGCACGAGTTTTGCGTCACCGTTCCTTCGGAAATGAAAGTGCCAAAACCCCACCAAACATGAGTTTTGGGACAAACTAAGAGGATTGGGTGGGTTCGTTTTCAAAAATTCAACTGTGAGCTTTTCGGTGCATCAGTGGATAAAACGACCATCCCACGCGAGTTTTGCAGCACCGTTCCTACGGAAATGAAAGTGCAAAAAGCCACCAAACATGAGTTTTGGGTCAAAGTGACATGATTGGGTGCGTCCATTGCGAAAAATTCAACTGCGAGTTTTTTGGTGCATCAGTGGATAAAACGGCCATCCCACGCGTGTTTTGCGGCACCGTTCCTTCAGAAATGACAGTGCCAAAAACCCACCAAACATGAGTTTTGGGACAAACTGACATGATTGGGTGCGTCTGTTGTGAAAAATTCAACTGCGAGTTTTTTGGTGCATCAGTGGATAAAACGGCCATCCCACGCGTGTTTTGCGACACCATTCCTTCGGAAATAAAACTGTCAAAAACCCACCAAAAATGAGTTATGCGTCAAAGTGACATCATTGGTGCGTCCGTTGTGAAAAATTCAACTGCGAGTTTTTTGGTGCATCAGTCGATAAAAAGGCCATTCCGCGCGAGTTTTGCGTCACCGTTCCTTCGGAAATGAAAGTGCCAAAAACCCACCAAACATGAGTTTTGGGACAAACTAAGAGGATTGGGTGGCTCCATTTTGAAAAATTCAACTGCGAGTTTTTCGGGGCATCAGTGGATAAAACGGCCATCCCGCGCGAGTTTTGCGGCACCGTTGCTTCAGAAATGGAAGTGCCAAAAACCCACCAAACATGAGTTTTGGGAAAAACTAAGAGGATTGGGTGGGCCCATTTTGAAAAATTCAACTGCGAGTTTTTCGGGGCATCAGTGGATAAAACGGCCATCCCGCGCGAGTTTTGCGGCACCGTTCCTTCAGAAATGAAACTCCCAAAAACCCACCAAACATGAGTTTTGGGTCAAACTGACATGATTGGGTGCGTCCGTTGTGAAAAATTCAACGGCGATTTTTTTGGTGCATCAGTGGATAAAACGGCCATTCCGCACGAGTTTTGCGTCACCGTTCCTTCGGAAATGAAAGTGCCAAAACCCCACCAAACATGAGTTTTGGGACAAACTAAGAGGATTGGGTGGGTTCGTTTTCAAAAATTCAACTGTGAGCTTTTCGGTGCATCAGTGGATAAAACGACCATCCCACGCGAGTTTTGCAGCACCGTTCCTACGGAAATGAAAGTGCAAAAAGCCACCAAACATGAGTTTTGGGTCAAAGTGACATGATTGGGTGCGTCCGTTGCGAAAAATTCAACTGCGAGTTTTTTGGTGCATCAGTGGATAAAACGGCCATCCCACGCGTGTTTTGCGGCACCGTTCCTTCAGAAATGACAGTGCCAAAAACCCACCAAACATGAGTTTTGGGACAAACTGACATGATTGGGTGCGTCTGTGGTGAAAAATTCAACTGCGAGTTTTTTGGTGCATCAGTGGATAAAACAGCCATCCCACGCGTGTTTTGCGACACCATTCCTTCGGAAATAAAACTGTCAAAAACCCACCAAAAATGAGTTATGCGTCAAAGTGACATCGAAAAATTCAACTGCGAGTTTTTTTGGTGCATCAGTCGATAAAAAGGCCATTCCGCGCGAGTTTTGCGTCACCGTTCCTTCGGAAATGAAAGTGCCAAAAACCCACCAAACATGAGTTTTGGGACAAACTGAGAGGATTAGGTGGGTCTATTTTGAAAAATTCAACTGTGAGTTTTTTGGGGCATCAGTGGATAAAACGGCCATCCCGCGCGATTTTTGCGGCACCGTTCCTTCAGAAATGAAACTCCCAAAAACCCACCAAACATGAGTTTTGGGTCAAACTGACATGATTGAGTGCGTCCGTTGTGAAAAATTCAACGGCGAGTTTTTTGGTGCATCAATGGATAAAACGGCCATTCCGCGCGAGTTTTGCGTCACCGTTCCTTTGGAAATGAAAGTGCCAAAAACCCACCAAACATGAGTTTTGGGACAAACTAAGAGGATTGGGAGGGTCCGTTTTGAAAATTCAACAGCGAGTTTTTCGGGGCATCAGTGGATAAAACGGCCATCCCGCGCGAGTTTTGCGGCACCGTTCCTTCGGAGATGAAACTCCCAAAAACCCACCAAACAAGAGTTTTGGGTCACTGACATGATTGGGTGCGTCCGCTGTGAAAAATTCAACTGCGACTTTTTTTGTGCATCAGTGGATAAAACGGCCATTCCACGCGAGTTTTGCGTCACCGTTCCTTCGGAAATGAAAGTGCCAAAAACCCACCAAACATGAGTTTTGGGACAAACTAAGAGGATTGGATGGGTCCGTTTTGAAAATTCAACAGCGAGTTTTTCGGGGCATCAGTGGATAAAACGGCCATCCCGCGCGAGTTTTGCGGCACCGTTCCTTCGGAAATGAAACTCCCAAAAACCCACCAAACATGAGTTTTGGGTCACTGACATGATTGGGTGCGTCCGCTGTGAAAAATTCAACTGCGACTTTTTTTGTGCATCAGTGGATAAAACGGCCATTCCACGCGAGTTTTGCGTCACCGTTCCTTCGGAAATGAAAGTGCCAAAAACCCACCAAACATGAGTTTTGGGACAAACTAAGAGGATTGGGTGGGTCCGTTTTGGAAATTCAACAGCGAGTTTTTCGGGGCATCAGTGGATAAAACGGCCATCCCGCGCGAGTTTTGCGGCACCGTTCCTTCGGAAATGAAACTCCCAAAAACCCACCAAACATGAGTTTTGGGTCAAACTGACATGATTGGGTGCGTCCGTTGAGAAAATTTCAACTGCGAGTTTTTTTGGTGCATCAGTGGATGAAACGGCCATTTCGCGCGAGTTTTCGTCACCGTTCCTTCGGAAATGAAAGTGGCAAAAACCCACCAAACATGAGTTTTGGGAAAAACTAAGAGGATTGGGTGGGTGCGTTTTGAAAAAATCAACAGCGAGTTTTTCGGGGCATCAGTGGATAAAACGGCCATCCCGCGTGAGTTTTGCGGCACCGTTCCTTCGGAAATGAAACTCCCAAAAACCCACCAAACATGAGTTTTGGGTCAAACTGACATGATTGGGTGCATCCGTTGCGAAAAATTCAACTGGGAGTTTTTCGGTGCATCAGTGGATAAAACAGCCATCTTGCACGAGTTTTGCGGCACCGTTCCTTCAGAAATGACAGTGCCAAAAACCCACCAAACATGAGTTTTGGGACAAACTGACATGGTTGGGTGCGTCTGTTGTGAAAAATTCAACTGCGAGTTTTTTGGTGCATCAGTGGATAAAACGGCCATCCCACGCGTGTTTTGCGACACCGTTCCTTCGGAAATAAAACTGCCAAAAACCCACCAAAAATGAGTTATGCGTCAAAGTGACATCATTGGTGCGTCCGTTGTGAAAAATTCAACTGCGAGTTTTTTGGTGCATCAGTCGATAAAAAGGCCATTCCGCGCGAGTTTTGCGTCACCGTTCCTTCGGAAATGAAAGTGCCAAAAACCCACCAAACATGAGTTTTGGGACAATCTAAGAGGATTGGGTGGGTCCATTTTGAAAAATTCAACTGCGAGTTTTTCGGGGCATCAGTGGATAAAACGGCCATCCCGCGCGAGTTTTGCGGCACCGTTCCTTCAGAAATGAAAGTGCCAAAAACCCACCAAACATGAGTTTTGGGAAAAACTAAGAGGATTGGGTGGGCCCGTTTTGAAAAATTCAACTGCGAGTTTTTCGGGGCATCAGTGGATAAAACGGCCATCCCGCGCGAGTTTTGCGGCACCGTTCCTTCAGAAATGAAACTCCCAAAAACCCACCAAACATGAGTTTTCGGTCAAACTGACATGATTGGGTGCGTCCGTTGTGAAAAATTCAACGGCGATTTTTCTTGGTGCATCAGTGGATAAAACGGCCATTCCGCACGAGTTTTGCGTCACCGTTCCTTCGGAAATGAAAGTGCCAAAACCCCACCAAACATGAGTTTTGGGACAAACTAAGAGGATTGGGTGGGTTCGTTTTCAAAAATTCAACTGTGAGCTTTTCGGTGCATCAGTGGATAAAACGACCATCCCACGCGAGTTTTGCAGCACCGTTCCTACGGAAATGAAAGTGCAAAAAGCCACCAAACATGAGTTTTGGGTCAAAGTGACATGATTGGGTGCGTCCATTGCGAAAAATTCAACTGCGAGTTTTTTGGTGCATCAGTGGATAAAACGGCCATCCCACGCGTGTTTTGCGGCACCGTTCCTTCAGAAATGACAGTGCCAAAAACCCACCAAACATGAGTTTTGGGACAAACTGACATGATTGGGTGCGTCTGTTGTGAAAAATTCAACTGCGAGTTTTTTGGTGCATCAGTGGATAAAACGGCCATCCCACGCGTGTTTTGCGACACCATTCCTTCGGAAATAAAACTGTCAAAAACCCACCAAAAATGAGTTATGCGTCAAAGTGACATCATTGGTGCGTCCGTTGTGAAAAATTCAACTGCGAGTTTTTTGGTGCATCAGTCGATAAAAAGGCCATTCCGCGCGAGTTTTGCGTCACCGTTCCTTCGGAAATGAAAGTGCCAAAAACCCACCAAACATGAGTTTTGGGACAAACTGAGAGGATTGGGTGGGTCTATTTTGAAAAATTCAACTGTGAGTTTTTTGGGGCATCAGTGGATAAAACGGCCATCCCGCGCGATTTTTGCGGCACCGTTCCTTCAGAAATGAAACTCCCAAAAACCCACCAAACATGAGTTTTGGGTCAAACTGACATGATTGGGCGCGTCTGTTGTGAAAAATTCAACGGCGAGTTTTTTTGGTGCATCAGTGGATAAAACGGCCATTCCGCGCGAGTTTTGCGTCACCGTTCCTTCGGAAATGAAAGTGCCAAAAACCCACCAAACATGAGTTTTGGGACAAACTAAGAGGATTGGGTGGGTCCGTTTTGAAAATTCAACAGAGAGTTTTTCGGGGCATCAGTGGATAAAACGGCCATCCCGCGCGAGTTTTGCGGCACCGTTCCTTCGGAAATGAAACTCCCAAAAACCCACCAAACATAAGTTTTGGGTCAAACTGACATGATTGGGTGCGTCCGTTGAGAAAATTTCAACTGCGAGTTTTTTTGGTGCATCAGTGGATGAAACGGCCATTCCGCGCGAGTTTTCGTCACCGTTCCTTCGGAAATGAAAGTGCCAAAAACCCACCAAACAAGAGTTTTGGGAAAAACTAAGAGGATTGGGTGGGTGCGTTTTGAAAAAATCAACAGCGAGTTTTTCGGGGCATCAGTGGATAAAACGGCCATCCCGCGCGAGTTTTGCGGCACCGTTCCTTCGGAAATGAAACTCCCAAAAACCCACCAAACATGAGTTTTGGGTCAAACTGACATGATTGGGTGCATCCGTTGCGAAAAATTCAACTGTGAGTTTTTCGGTGCATCAGTGGATAAAACAGCCATCTTGCATGAGTTTTGCGGCACCGTTCCTTCAGAAATGACAGTGCCAAAAACCCACCAAACTTGAGTTTTGGGACAAACTGACATGGTTGGGTGCGTCTGTTGTGAAAAATTCAACTGTGAGTTTTTTGGTGCATCAGTGGATAAAACGGCCATCCCACGCGTGTTTTGCGACACCGTTCCTTCGGAAATAAAACTGCCAAAAACCACCAAAAATGAGTTATGCGTCAAAGTGACATCATTGGTGCGTCCGTTGTGAAAAATTCAACTGCGAGTTTTTTGGTGCATCAGTCGATAAAAGGCCATTCCGCGCGAGTTTTGCGTCACCGTTCCTTCGGAAATGAAAGTGCCAAAAACCCACCAAATATGAGTTTTGGGACAAACTAAGAGGATTGGGCGGGTCCATTTCGAAAAATTCAACTACGAGTTTTTCGGGGCATCAGTGGATAAAACGGCCACCCCGCGCGAGTTTTGCGGCACCGTTCCTTCAGAAATGAAAGTGCCAAAAACCCACCAAACATGAGTTTTGGGAAAAACTAAGAGGATTGGGTGGGTCCGTTTTGAAAAATTCAACTGCGAGTTTTTGGGGCATCAGTGGATAAAACGGCCATCCCGCGCGAGTTTTGCGGCACCGTTCCTTCAGAAATGAAACTCCCAAAAACCCACCAAACATGAGTTTTCGGTCAAACTGACATGATTGGGTGCGTCCGTTGTGAAAAATTCAACGGCGATTTTCTTGGTGCATCAGTGGATAAAACGGCCATTCCGCACGAGTTTTGCGTCACCGTTCCTTCGGAAATGAAAGTGCCAAAACCCCACCAAACATGAGTTTTGGGACAAACTAAGAGGATTGGGTGGGTCCGTTTTGAAAAATTCAACTGTGAGCTTTTCGGTGCATCAGTGGATAAAACGACCATCCCACGCGAGTTTTGCAGCACCGTTCCTACGGAAATGAAAGTGCAAAAAGCCACCAAACATGAGTTTTGGGTCAAAGTGACATGATTGGGTGCGTCCGTTGCGAAAAATTCAACTGCGAGTTTTTTGGTGCATCAGTGGATAAAACGGCCATCCCACGCGTGTTTTGCGTCATCGTTCCTTCAGAAATGACAGTGCCAAAAACCCACCAAACATGAGTTTTGGGACAAACTGACATGATTGGGTGCGTCTGTTGTGAAAAATTCAACTGCGAGTTTTTTGGTGCATCAGTGGATAAAACGGCCATCCCACGCGTGTTTTGCGACACCATTCCTTCGGAAATAAAACTGCCAAAACCCCACCAAAAATGAGTTATGCGTCAAAGTGACATCATTGGTGCGTCCGTTGTGAAAAATTCAACTGCGAGTTTTTTGGTGCATCAGTCGATAAAAAGGCCATTCCGCGCGAGTTTTGCGTCACCGTTCCTTCGGAAATGAAAGTGCCAAAAACCCACCAAACATGAGTTTTGGGACAAACTGAGAGGATTGGGTGGGTCTATTTTGAAAAATTCAACTGTGAGTTTTTTGGGGCATCAGTGGATAAAACGGCCATCCCGCGCGATTTTTGCGGCACCGTTCCTTCAGAAATGAAACTCCCAAAAACCCACCAAACATGAGTTTTGGGTCAAACTGATATGATTGGGTGCGTCCGTTGTGAAAAATTCAACGGCGAGTTTTTTGGTGCATCAGTGGATAAAACGGCCATTCCGCGCGAGTTTTGCGTCACCGTTCCTTCGGAAATGAAAGTGCCTAAAACCCACCAAACATGAGTTTTGGGACAAACTAAGAGGATTGGGTGGGTCCGTTTTGAAAATTCATCAGCGAGTTTTTCGGGGCATCAGTGGATAAAACGGCCATCCCGCGCGAGTTTTGCGGCACCGTTCCTTCGGAAATGAAACTCCCAAAAACCCACCAAACATGAGTTTTGGGTCAAACTGACATGATTGGGTGCGTCCGTTGAGAAAATTTCAACTGCGAGTTTTTTTGGTGCATCAGTGGATGAAACGGCCATTCCGCGCGAGTTTTCGTCACCGTTCCTTCGGAAATGAAAGTGCCAAAAACCCACCAAACATGAGTTTTGGGAAAAACTAAGAGGATTGGGTGGGTGCGTTTTGAAAAAATCAACAGCGAGTGTTTCGGGGCATCAGTGGATAAAACGGCCATCCCGCGCGAGTTTTGCCGCACCGTTCCTTCGGAAATGAAACTCCCAAAAACCCACCAAACATGAGTTTTGGGTCAAGCTGACATGATTGGGTGCATCCGTTGCGAAAAATTCAACTGTGAGTTTTTCGGTGCATCAGTGGATAAAACAGCCATCTTGCATGAGTTTTGCGGCACCGTTCCTTCAGAAAGGACAGTGCCAAAAACCCACCAAACATGAGTTTTGGGACAAACTGACATGGTTGGGTGCGTCTGTTGTGAAAAATTCAACTACGAGTTTTTTGGTGCATCAGTGGATAAAACGGCCATCCCACGCGTGTTTTGCGACACCGTTTCTTCGGAAATAAAACTGCCAAAAACCCACCAAAAATGAGTTATGCGTCAAAGTGACATCATTGGTGCGTCCGTTGTGAAAAATTCAACTGCGAGTTTTTTGGTGCATCAGTCGATAAAAAGGCCATTCCGCGCGAGTTTTGCGTCACCGTTCCTTCGGAAATGAAAGTGCCAAAAACCCACCAAACATAAGTTTTGGGACTAACTAAGAGGATTGGGCGGGTCCATATTGAAAAATTCAACTGCGAGTTTTTCTGGGCATCAGTGGATAAAACGGCCACCCCGCGCGAGTTTTGCGGCACCGTTCCTTCAGAAATGAAAGTGCCAAAAACCCACCAAACATGAGTTTTGGGAAAAACTAAGAGGATTGGGTGGGCCCGTTTTGAAAAATTCAACTGCGAGTTTTTCGGAGCATCAGTGGATAAAACGGCCATCCCGCGCGAGTTTTGCGGCACCGTTCCTTCAGAAATGAAACTCCCAAAAACCCACCAAACATGAGTTTTGGGTCAAACTGACATGATTGGGTGCGTCCGTTGTGAAAAATTCAACGGCGATTTTTTTGGTGCATCAGTGGATAAAACGGCCATTCCGCACGAGTTTTGCGTCACCGTTCCTTCGGAAATGAAAGTGCCAAAACCCCACCAAACATGAGTTTTGGGACAAACTAAGAGGATTGGGTGGGTCCGTTTTGAAAAATTCAACTGTGAGCTTTTCGGTGCATCAGTGGATAAAACGACCATCCCACGCGAGTTTTGCAGCACGGTTCCTACGGAAATGGAAGTGCAAAAAGCCACCAAACATGAGTTTTGGGTCAAAGTGACATGATTGGGTGCGTCCGTTGCGAAAAATTCAACTGCGAGTTTTTTGGTGCATCAGTGGATAAAACGGCCATCCCACGCGTGTTTTGCGGCACCGTTCCTTCAGAAATGACAGTGCCAAAAACCCACCAAACATGAGTTTTGGGACAAACTGACATGATTGGGTGCGTCTGTTGTGAAAAATTCAACTGCGAGTTTTTTGGTGCATCAGTGGATAAAACGGCCATCCCACGCGTGTTTTGCGACACCATTCCTTCGGAAATAAAACTGCCAAAACCCCACCAAAAATGAGTTATGCGTCAAAGTGACATCATTGGTGCGTCCGTTGTGAAAAATTCAACTGCGAGTTTTTTGGTGCATCAGTCGATAAAAAGGCCATTCCGCGCGAGTTTTGCGTCACCGTTCCTTCGGAAATGAAAGTGCCAAAAACCCACCAAACATGAGTTTTGGGACAAACTGAGAGGATTGGGTGGGTCTATTTTGAAAAATTCAACTGTGAGTTTTTTGGGGCATCAGTGGATAAAACGGCCATCCCGCGCGATTTTTGCGGCACCGTTCCTTCAGAAATGAAACTCCCAAAAACCCACCAAACATGAGTTTTGGGTCAAACTGACATGATTGGGTGCGTCCGTTGTGAAAAATTCAACGGCGAGTTTTTTGGTGCATCAGTGGATAAAACGGCCATTCCGCGCGAGTTTTGCGTCACCGTTCCTTCGGAAATGAAAGTGCCAAAAACCCACCAAACATGAGTTTTGGGACAAACTAAGAGCATTGGGTGGGTCCGTTTTGAAAATTCAACAGCGAGTTTTTCGGGGCATCAGTGGATAAAACGACCATCCCGCGCGAGTTTTGCGGCACCGTTCCTTCGGAAATGAAACTCCCAAGAACCCACCAAACATGAGTTTTGGGTCAAACTGACATGATTGGGTGCATCCGTTGCGAAAAATTCAACTGTGAGTTTTTCGGTGCATCAGTGGATAAAACAACCATCTTGCACGAGTTTTGCGGCACCGTTCCTTCAGAAATGACAGTGCCAAAAACCCACCAAATATGAGTTTTGGGACAAACTGACATGGTTGGGTGCGTCTGTTGTGAAAAATTCAACTGCGATTTTTTTGGTGCATCAGTGGATAAAACGGCCATCCCACGCGTGTTTTGCGACACCGTTCCTTCAGAAATAAAACTGCCAAAAACCCACCAAAAATGAGTTATGCGTCAAAGTGACATCATTGGTGCGTCCGTTGTGAAAAATTCAACTGCGAGTTTTTTGGTGCATCAGTCGATAAAAAGGCCATTCCGCGCGAGTTTTGCGTCACCGTTCCTTCGGAAATGAAAGTGCCAAAAACCCACCAAACATGAGTTTTGGGACATACTAAGAGGATTGCGTGGGTCCATTTTGAAAAATTCAACTGCGAGTTTTTCGGGGCATCAGTGGATAAAATGGCCATCCCGCGCGAGTTTTGCAGCACCGTTCCTTCAGAAATGAAAGTGCCAAAACCCACCAAACATGAGTTTTGGGAAAAACTAAGAGGATTGGGTGGGTCTGTTTTGAAAAATTCAACTGCGAGTTTTTCGGGGCATCAGTGGATAAAACGGCCATCCCGCGCGAGTTTTGCAGCACCGTTCCTTCAGAAATGAAAGTGCCAAAAACCCACCAAACATGAGTTTTGGGAAAAACTAAGAGGATTGGGTGGGTCCGTTTTGAAAATTCAACAGCGAGTTTTTCGGGGCATCAGTGGATAAAACGGCCATCCCGCGCGAGTTTTGCGGCACCGTTTCTTCGGAAATGAAACTCCCAAAAACCCACCAAACATGAGTTTTGGGTCACTGACATGATTGGGTGCGTCCGTTGTGAAAAATTCAACTGCGAGTTTTTTTGTGCATCAGTGGATAAAACGGTCATTCCACGCGAGTTTTGCGTCACCGTTCCTTTGGAAATGAAAGTGCCAAAAACCCACCAAACATGAGTTTTGGGACAAACTAAGAGGATTGGGTGGGTCCGTTTTGAAAATTCAACAGCGAGTTTTTCGCAGCGAGTTTTTCGGGGCATCAGTGGATAAAACGGCCATCCCGCGCGAGTTTTACGGCACCGTTCCTTCAGAAATGAAACTCGCAAAAACCCACCAAACATGAGTTTTGGGTCAAACTGACATGATTGGGTGCGTCCGTTGAGAAAATTTCAACTGCGAGTTTTTTTGGTGCATCAGTGGATAAAACGGCCATTCCGCTCGAGTTTTCGTCACCGTTCCTTCGGAAATGAAAGTGCCAAGAACCCACCAAACATGAGTTTTGGGAAAAACTAAGAGGATTGGGTGGGTGCGTTTTGAAAAAATCAACAGCGAGTTTTTCGGGGCGTCAGTGGATAAAATGGCCATCCCGCGCGAGTTTTGCGGCACCGTTCCTTCGGAAATGAAACTCCCAAAAACCCACCAAACATGAGTTTTGGGTCAAACTGACACGATTGGGTGCATCTGTTGCGAAAAATTCAACTGTGAGTTTTTCGGTGCATCAGTGGATAAAACAACCATCTTGCACGACTTTTGCGGCACCGTTCCTTCAGAAATGACAGTGCCAAAAACCCACCAAACATGAGTTTTGGGACAAACTGACATGGTTGGGTGCGTCTGTTGTGAAAAATTCAACTGCGAGTTTTTTGGTGCATCAGTGCATAAAACGGCCATCCCACGCGTGTTTTGCGACACCGTTCCTTCGGAAATAAAACTGCCAAAAACCCACCAAAAATGAGTTATGCGTCAAAGTGACATCATTGGTGCGTCCATTGTGAAAAATTCAACTGCGAGTTTTTTGGTGCATCAGTCGATAAAAAGGCCATTCCGCGCGAGTTTTGCGTCACCGTTCCTTCGGAAATGAAAGTGCCAAAAACCCACCAAACATGAGTTTTGGGACAAACTAAGAAAATTGGGTGGGTCCATTTTGAAAAATTCAACTGCGAGTTTTTCGGGGCATCAGTGGATAAAACGGCCATCCCGCGCGAGTTTTGCGGCACCGTTCCTTCAGTAATGAAAGTGCCAAAAACCCACCAAACATGAGTTTTGGGAAAAACTAAGAGGATTGGGTGGGCCCGTTTTGAAAAATTCAACTGCGAGTTTTTCGGGGCATCAGTGGATAAAACGGCCATCCCGCGCGAGTTTTGCGGCACCGTTCCTTCAGAAATGAAACTCCCAAAAACCCACCAAACATGAGTTTTGGGTCAAACTGACATGATTGGGTGCGTCCGTTGTGAAAAATTCAACGGCGAGTTTTTTGGTGCATCAGTGGATAAAACGGCCATTCCGTGCGCGTTTTGCGTCACCGTTCCTTCGGAAATGAAAGTGCCAATCGGAAATAAAACTCCCAAAAACCCACCAAACATGAGTTTTGGGTCAAACTGACATGATTGGGTCCGTCCGTTGTGAAAAATTCAACTGCGAGTTTTTTGGTGCATCAGTGGATAAAGCGGCCATTCCACGCGAGTTTTACGTCACCGTTCCTTCGGAAATGAAAGTGACAAAACCCCACCAAAGATGTGTTTTGGGACAAACTAAGAGGATTGGGTGGGTCCGTTTTGAAAAATTCAACTGCGAGTTTTTTAGGGCATCAGTGTATAAACATCGGCCATCCCGCGCGAGTTTGCAGGGCAACGTTCCTTCGAAATGAAACTGCCAAAACCCCACCAAACATGAGTTTTGGTCAAATGACATGATTGGGTGCGCGTTGGAAAAATCAACTGAGTTTTTTGTTGCATCAGTGGAAAAACGCCATCCTGACGAGTTTTCCGTCACGTTTTTCGTAACAGAACAAAAACAAATAAGGAGGTGGCCCAAAAACCCCAAACATGGTTCGGGGACAAAGAACTGATTTTTTGATGGGTGTCCGTGCGAAAATTTCAACTGCGAGTTTTTTGTGCATTAGTGGATTAAAACGGCCATCCCGCTGCGAGTTTGGTCAACCCGTTTCTTCGAAAATAAAGTCCAAAACCACCAAAATGAGTTTTGGGTCAAACTGACATGATTGGGTGCATCCGTGTGAAAAATTCATACGAGTTTTTTGGTCGACATCAGGGATAAACGCCATTCGCGCGAGTTTTGAATCACGTTCCTTCAGAAATGAAAGTGCCCAAAACCCACCAACCATGAGTTTCGGACAAACTAAGAGAATTCGGGTGGAGTCCGTTTTGAAAAATTCAAATGAGGTTTCGGTTGGCATCAGTGGATAAAACACCCATCCGGCGCAGAGTTTGCGGCACCGGTCTTTGAAATGAAAGTGCCAAACCCACCAACATGAGTTTTGGGTCAAACTGAAATGATTGGGTTGCGTCCGTTGCGAACATTCAACTGCAGTTTTTTGGTGCATCATGGATAAAAATGGTCATTCGGCGAGTTTTGGTCACCGTTCCTTCGAAATGAGAAGTGCCGAAAACCAACCCAACATGAGTTTTGGGTACAAACTGAAGAGTGGGTGCGGTCCTTTGAAAAAAACTCAACTGCGAGTTTTGTGAATCAGTGGATAAAACGGCCATCACCGCCTGCGAGTTTTGCAGGCACCGTTCCTTGGAAATGAAATCCCAAAACCACCAAACATGAGTTTTGGGTCAAACTAGACGATGGGTGTCCGTTTGAAAATTCAACTGCGAGTTTTTTTGGTGATCAGGATTAAACAGCTCATCGCACGAGTTTTGCGTGTGACCGTTCTTCAGGAAATGAAAGTGTGCAAAACCCACCAAACATGAGTTTGGGTCTAACTGAAGATTGGGTGCGGTCGTTTGAAAAATTCAACTGCTGAGTTTTTTCCGGCATCAGTGGATAAAAAATAGCCATCCTGTCCGCGAGTTTGCGCACCGTTTCCTTCGGAAATGAAACTCCAAAAACCACCAAACATGAGTTTTGGGTACAAACTGAACAATTGGGTGTGGTCCGTTTGTGAAAAATTCAACTGCGAGTTTTTTGGTGCATCAGTGGTAAAACGGCCATTCCGCGCGAGTTTTGCGCACCTCCGTCGGAAAGAAAGTCCAAAAACCACAAACATGAGTTTGTTGGTCAAATGCTGACATGATTGGGTGCGTTCGTTGCGAAAAATCAACTGGAGTTTTTGGTGCATCAGTGGATAAACAGCCATGCTTGCGAGTTTGCGCCATCCGTTCCTTCAGAAATGAAAGTGCCACAAACCGACCAAACATGAGGTTTTGGGCAACGACAGATGGTGGGTCGTCCGTTGCGAAAAATTCAACTACAGTTTTTTGGTGCATCAGTGGATAAAACGGCCATTCGCCGAGTTTTGCGCAACGTTCCTTCGGAAATGAAAGTGCAACAAACCCACCAAACATGAGTTTGGCAAACTAAGAGGATTGGGTGGGGGTCTGTTTGAAAAAAAATCACTGTGAGTTTTTTGGGGCATAGTGGATAAACAGGCTTCTCCCGCCGAGTTTTGCGGCAACTGTTCCTCGGAAATGAAACTGCAAAAAAACCCACCAAACATGAGTTTGGGTCAAAGTGACGTGATCTGGGGCGTCTGTTGCGAAAAATCAACTGCGAGTTTTTTGGGGATCAGTGGATAAAAGGGCCATTCTGCGCGAGTTTTTGGTCACCGTTCCTTCGAAAAGGAAAGTCCAGAACCCACAAACAGAGTTTTGGGGACAAACTAGGAGATTGGGTGGGTCCATTTGGAAAAATTCAACTGCGGTTTGTCGGAGGCATCAGTGGATTAAACAGGCATTCGCGCGAGTTTTGCGGCACCGTCTCCTCGAAAGAAAGACTCCAAAAACCACCAAACATCTTTGGGGCAAACGACAGTTGGGTCGATCCGTTGTGAAAAACATCAACTGCAGTTTTTTGGTGGCATCTAGTGGATAAAAACGGCCATTCCGCGCTGAGTTTTGCCGGCACCGTTCCTTCGGAAATGAAAGTGCCAAAAACCCAACGGGGCCCAAACGACATGATGGGTAATGAATGTGCGGTCCGTTCTGAAAAATTCAACTGCGAGTTTTTTGGTGCATCCAGTGATGTAAAACGGCATCCGCATGCCCGGGGTTTTGGCGCAGTTACCGTTCCTTCACGAATGAAAAGTGCCAAAACCCCACCAAACATGAGTTTTGGGAAACTAAGAGGTTGGGTGGGTCCGTTTTGGAAAAATTCAACTGCCAGTTTTTCGGGGCATCAGTGGATAAAACGGCCATCCGCGCGCATTTTGCCCGCAAAGTCCTTCGAAATGAAATCCCAAAACCCACCAAAACTGAGTTTTGGGACAAAACGAGCTGATTGGGGGCGTCCGTTGTGAAAAATCAACTGTGAGTTTTTGGGCATCAGTGGATAAAACGGCATTCACTCCGCGAGTTTTGCGCACACGTTCCTTCGGAGGAAATGAAACTCCCAAAAACCACACAAACATGAGTTTGGGTCAAACTGACATGATTGGGTGCGATCCGTTGTGAAAAAATTCAACTGCAGTTTTTTGGTGCATCTAGTGGATAAAACGGGCCATTCCGCGCAGTTTTGCGTCACCGTCCTGTCGGAATTGAAAGTGCAACAAACCCACAAAACATGAGTTTTGGGTCAAACTGACATGATTGTGTGCGTCGTTGTGAAAAATTCAACTACGAGTGTTTTGGTGCATTCAGTGGATAAAACGACCATTCCGCGCAGAGTTTGACACCGTTCTTCAGAATGTGAAAGTGCCAAAACCCACCAAACATGAGTTTTGGGACAAACATAAGAGAATTCGGTGGATCCGTTTAGAAAATTCAACTGTGAGTTTTTCGGGTGCAAGTGGATAAACAGCCTCGGCGCGAGTTTGTGCGGACCACAGTTCTTAGGAAATGAAAGTGCAAAAACCCACCAAACATGAGTTTGGGGTCAAACTGACATGATTGGGGCTGTCCGTTGCGAAAATTCAACTCGAGTTTTTGTGGTGCATCAGTGGATAAAAGGGTCATCTGGCGAGTTTTGCGTCACCGTTCCTTCGAAAATGAATGTGCAGAAACCCACCAAACACTGAGTTTTGGGACAAACTAAGAGAATTGGGTGGGTCCGTTTGAAAAATTCAACTGGTATTTTTGGTGCATCAGTGGATAAAACGGCCATTCCCGCGAGTTTTGCTCGCACCGTTCCTTCTGGAAATGCAAATCCCCCAAAACCACCCACATGGGTGGGGTCAACTGACTTGTTGGGTGCATCCGTTAGGAAAAACAACTGCGAGGTTTTTTGGATGCATCAGTGGGTAAAAACAGCATTTCGCGGCGAGTTGGTATTCCGGCCGTGTCGTTCTCATTGAATGTCAACCATGCTGTGACCAACCAACATCCCCACCCACCAAAATGAGTTTTGGACAAACTAAGAGGATTGGGTGGTCCGTTTTGAAAAATTCAACTGCGAGTTTTTCAGGGCATCAGTGGATAAAACGCGCCATCCCGCGGCGAGTTTTGCGGCCCGTTCCTCTCGGAAATGAAACTCCCAAAAACCCACCAAACATGAGTTTTGGGTCAAACTGACATGATTGGGTGCGTCTGTTGTGAAAACATTCAACTCGCGTGTTTTTGTGCATCAGTGGATAAAACGGCCATGCCGCGAGTTTTGCGTCACCGTTCGTGGAAATGAAAGTGCCACAAAACCCACCAAACATAGAGTTTGGGTCAAAGTGACATGATTGGGTGCCCGTCCGTGCGAAAATTCAACTGTGATTTTTTCGGTGCATCAGTGGATAAAACAACCATCTTGAATGAGTTTGGCGCCACCGTTCCTTCAGAAATGACAGTGCCAAAAACCGACCAAACATGAGTTTTGGGTGAACTGACAGGTTGGGTGAGTACGTTGCGAAAATTAATTCAATACGAGTTTTTGGTGCATCAGTGGAATAAAACGGCCATTCCGCGGCGATGTTTTGCGTCACCGTTCCTTCAAGAAATGAAAGTGCCAAAAAGCCCACACAACATGAGTGTTTGGGAAAAACTCAAGAGATTGGTGGGTCGTTCGTTTTTGAAAAATCAACTGCGAGTTTCGGGGCATTAGTGGATAAAACGGCCATTTCGCCCGCGAGTTTTGCGGCACTGTTCCTCGGAAATGAAAACTGCCAAAAACCCACCAAACCGTTTGGGTAACTAGTGACATGATTGGGTGCGTCCGTTGCGAAAAAATCAACTGTGATTGTTTTTCGGGCATCATAGTGGCTTATAAAAACAAACCATATTGCCACGAGTGTTTGCTGACACCGTTATTCAGAAATTGACACGTGCCAAAACCCCAATAAAGATGAGTTTGCTGTTTTAAACTGAGATGATTGGGGGATGTTCCTGCTATTGTGAAAAATTCAACGATCGAGTTTTCGTGTGATCAGTTTGCAAAAAATGGCGCATCTCGCGCAGGCTTTGGCCGGTCGCCATTCCATCGAAATAAACATACGGAAATCTCACCAAAAACTATGAGTATTTGGGTTCAACTGACATGGTTGGGGTGTCCGTTGCGAAAATTCAACTACGGATTGTTTTGGTGCAATCAGTGGACAAAAATACGAGACCAATCCGCGTCAAGATTTTTTGCGTTCACGTTCCTTCGAGAATGAAGTGCAGAAAACCCATCCAAACATGAGTTTCTGGGCACAAACCTAGAGGACTGAGCCTTTTTGTTTGTAGGATTGGGTGGGTCTGTATTTGAAAAATTCCAACTAGCGACGTCCTCTTTCGGGGGCATCAAGTGGACTAAAACCGACCAATCCCGACCGCGAGTTTTGCGGGTTTCACCTCTGTACCGTATCCTTCGAGATTGAAACTCCCATAAACCCACCCAACATGAGTTTGGGGTCAACTGACATGATTGGTGCATCCGTTGTGAAAATATTCAACTTGCAATTTTTTGGTGCATCAGGGATAAAAGGCCATCTGTCGCGACTTTGCCGTTACCGTTTTTTCCTTTTTTTCAGAAATGAAACGTGCCAAAACCCACCAAACATGAGCTTTAGTTGGGATCAAAACTAAGAGGATACGTGTGTGGTCCTTTTTGAAAAATCAACTTGGCTAGAGTTTCGGGGCATCTCAGTGGACTATAACGTCCCATTTCGCCGCTAGTTTTGTCGTTACGTTCACTTCAGAAATATAAAAGTGCCAAAGACCGACCACAACATGGTTGTGGGACAAACTAAGAGGATTGGGTGGTGGAATATCATTGTGCCATGTTTGTGTACAACTTCTCCCTTACTA
>CM019822.1:47680355-47699287 GCA_009763385.1 Coix lacryma-jobi var. lacryma-jobi | reverse complement strand
GCCTAGCCTCGAGCCCGCGACGCCGCCAAGACTGCGCAGAGGGGCCAACGGGCCTTCTCGAGGCTAGCCTCGAGGCCCAGCGACCGCCGCCAACGACTGCGCAAGAGGGCGCCAACGGGCCTTCCTCGAGGCCTAGCCTCGAGGCCCCACGACGCCGCCAATGACTGTGCAAGAGGGCGCCAACGGCCTTCCTCGAGGCCTAGCCTCGAGGCCCATGACGCCGCCAATGTTGACACTTACTAACACCACTTAGATACTAGGTTGTCATCCCCAGCATGGTGCCAGAGAGTGTACATGGGTATTTAAATGTAAAGGCTCTTTAGAAAATAATCCATTCTATCCGCAAGCGCACAGATAAAATACCTCATTGTAGCATTTCACCAGGAAAAGTATTCCGGGTATCGTTATTTATATTTTGCTTAAGGGAATGATGAAAGTGAAATCAGGAATAAACTCTATCATGACATAGACTAGAGATCAACTTGCTAAACATGATTACTAATGAGAAACTCGTCACACAGTCACTTACTTTGGCAGGGGGTAAGCCATGAATAAAGATAATGAATTATAAGCATATGGGTAAATAACACAGCGATTAGAAAATAGACTACTCCATATTAATATTAGGTGACGTCGGATTAGCTAGAGAATGGATTCTAAGTATCTACTATCTACTAAGTCATAATCTACTCTAAACATTCTACAAGATCATATATAGTATAAAAGACTCTTCATTCATGTATAAGGAACATTGCTAAAGTAAATCAGAACATAGCAAGATCTACTCCGCAACACAAATTCTGCCTGTCCTATCAACGGAGGGTGGATTATATAAGAATCAACGAAGCTGTCACTATCGCGAACTACCACGCAACCCGGCCAATAGGATACATTTGCAGGTAAATAATATCTAAGCACCATGCTTACATATGCCTTACCACTTAACTCCCTCGAGTCTAGAGCTAAGCGCTTTGCAAACTTATACATAAACTCATTATCAATCATAACTATATCAATTATAGAACTAGAGCAAACTAAGAACATAATAAATGAAGACATAATGCAATTAGAATAAAGTAGTAGAGAAAGATATGAAATAATACCAATCTTTATTGACGAAGATCCGAATCCAGAGCGTAAGTGCTCTACTTCTCTAATTCTATCTAATCAATCCTATAGAACTTGAAGAATAATGGAGTAGCTACTTCTAATTCTCTGCGGGAGAGAACTTCCTAAACCCTAACTTTTCTGGCTTCCTCTGATAATGATTTCTCCTGCCTGGGGCGGCGGTGCCTTGCTTATATAGTCTTTTCCATTGAATCTGGACCGTCGGATCAAACCGACTTACAACGGACGGTTTTCCTTGATCTAGAGAGGCGGTGGAGCATAATCCCCGAGGTTGGCCCTGATTGGCCACAGGGGCAGGGCGGGCGCCCTGGGCAACAGGGCGGGCGCCCTGTGCCTGGCCCCGTTCCGGCTCTGCTTCGGTCGTGTTGCTTCTGGACTCTTCCACGTCTAGGAAAATTGGGGGTTACGTTAATTATCCGTCATTAACCCGACATGTGGGCCTCTTTTTCATATTATCTGATAACCCCCTGCAGAATAGATAAACACCAAAACTCGTGGAATTCTGTCAGATAAAACCCTAATTCTAGATGTTTGGTGCATATTGATCCTTTTCCATGTTTAGTTGACAATTAAATTTGATACTTAAGAGCCGTCAACAAACTCCCCCAAGCTTAACCTTTGCTCGTCCCTGAGCAAACAATCAAACTCAGATGGATCAGGAGTTGCTTCAATGTTTTCTTTCCTGTCAGGCACACATGCTTTCATAAAAATTCTCCCAGATTAGAGTGAAGTATCATGGGGCTTAGTTCCTGCACTTAAATCTTGAGTAATTGAAAGACAAAACAATTAAGTCAAGCACTATCCCTCCTGTTTCACTTCACCTTGTTCTGGAGTTTTGCATAAGTTCAAATAAAGCTCAGAGTTCCTAGACATGATTCTCTCAAGTCTCTCTATATGTGGTATTTGTGGATCCTTACCAAAGATATCACTTTCTTATAGCTGATGAAACATTTATGTGGGGCTCAAAGAAGTGAAAAGTAGCTCATACATATGTTGTCTAATCGAGCCATGGATCCAAAGGAACTCAACATATAATTAAATCAAGATGTGCATGTGTGGCGGATTTAAATGATAATAATGGTGAAGATGTATAAGTGATAAACTTACTTCTTATTGTTCTTCATATTGCTATCTCTCCTCCTTCTTGATCTTTGCTTTTGAGGACATGGGCTATCTTTCTTCCGCTCATGGTGGGTATCTTTGTACCCCTAATTCTACTGTCGGACACTTGCCCATTTTTACCTCTCATCTCACTCTTTTTCTTTCTTCGAGGTTTCGAGCACTTGCTCCTTTTTATTTCCTCGTTTTTTTTCTGAGGTTCCGGGCACTTGCCCCTTTTTATTTCCTCATATTTATACTTTGCATAACCCATGCCTCTTCTGCATCGAATCTTTTTGGAAAGAGAGAATAACAATATTTGGGACAACAAGTAAACATTTTTAGCAGATTTTTGATGAATGGTGATGGATGGTGTAATAGATGTGTGCAAGTGTGTATCTTGATTTAACCACATGAAAAGCTCCTAAGGGTCTACACAGCTCGATCAAACTCAATGTGATAAATGAGTAGTAAAAGATATAGCAATTATAGCAAATATGGCTGTGGTAGGAATTTTTTTCACTCATGCCAGGAACTCATCATGTGATTTTGCAAGTTTTCAAAATAAATCTCCAGAACTTAGTGTAGCAGAAACAAGATAAACAGCAGCTCAAACTTTATATTATATCTTTCTCTTACCTAGACTTTAGTTTTAGGTTCATGCTTCCCACAGATAATAAAATTTTAGTTTTAGCAATTCATGGGAGAACTCTAGTATGAAAGCTAGGTACTCGAAAGTAAGTAAACAGAGCAACTATTCATCATTTCCATCATACTTCTTTTTGGTCTTTTGATTTTCTAAAGATAAAATCTTAGCAGAAAATAAAGCACACTTATCTACACACTCTTTTTATTTGGTTTTTTATGTGTTTTTTTTTAGAAATAATACTAATGCAGAAAAATAAAAACTAAAGCAAATAAACTTACTTGATAAGATGGGGAGGAACTCCCCCAAGCTGGTCTTCACACTGTCTTCACTCTAGGTTCCAGTACCTCAGCAGGCTGGTAATGTTGTTGCCCATTGTTGTCGTATCTTGTCTCAGGCCTTGCACCTGAGCGGCTTGTTCTTGGTTCCATTTTCCTGGGCTTCCCAACGCCGCATCTGTTCCTCATTCGAGTTCTGGATGTTGAGCAAGAAGCTGTCGACGCGGTTGTAGAAGGCGCGCGTGTCATGATAGTAGTCCCCAGTAAATGCGTAGGAGGCATCGGAATGACGACCTGCATCAAAGTGAGGCTGGGCTCCAGAGCTTGAAGCTCCAAAGGGGTCAGCCGAGAATCTCCCTGCATTGAAAGGTGGGTTAGTCCACTGGTGGTCCTGGGCCTCTGGCCATTCCTCCGTTGTTGGTTGGGGCGGCTGTGTGAACTGGGCCCACGGGTCCCGAAGGACTCGGGGGTTGTAGTCCCGGTAGTGAAGATGTGCTGCCTCCTCCGGTCCAGGGTCAGCTCCAAACCATGTGCGCTCTTGCTGGGTGACAATCCTCTCGGATGCCACGCGTTGTGGTGCTTGCTGATTAATCGGCTCTGCTGTAACATTAATCAAATAGTTCTGTACGGCATAAAGGCCAAGGCTCGGGTTAGGTAACCGAACCTTGACATTATTATCGTACTGCATGTACATTATACCAATTTCTCGTTTTAGCATTCTTGCTTGTCGGAAAGTATCGTACCCATGATATGTTCTTGGTTCACTTAAAAATTCAAGGGACGAATTTTCCAATAAGTTGAGCCTATGAGCGATGCGAGTAATAAGTGAAGTGCACCTTACTGGACCTTGAAGAGTGGGAATAACAAGCCAGTGTTGGACTAAAAGCATGACAGGCGAAATAGCAGTTTTGCTAATGGCAGCGTAAAGAAGCTGCAAATCCCCAATTCTTACCTTCCTCATGTCATCACGGAAAAACAAATTGTACCCGAGCCATTATGGAACATCCGGAGAGTCGGATGCTCCATGTCACTGGTTCGGGCCTGGTTGTACATTTGGTCACGGGAGATTTCTCTCCAAAACTGGTGTTTCTCAAAATTGGGCAAAGCATTATCAATATCCAAGAGGCAAGTCGGATCAAAACCAAGATGGTCACTCAGTTCCCTCCAAGATAGTATGATGTTTTGCTTGAACATGCGAAAAACAATTCCCCCCTCACAAATTTGTAATGTGCAAAGAAATTCAATTGTGAGAAGACGAGAACCCAGTTCCGTGATATCCCAAAAGTGTTGCCATTTTAGCATAGCAAAAATGAGGTCAAATTCTGTGTCCATCCCCGTCTCATGTAACAGCATTGGATCAATAGTGGGAGTGGGGATGAAGTACCTACCTTTGAGTTGTTGGTAGATCTCTTTCTCTCTCCGGCTCTTGAGGTCAAGGTCTCCTCCTCTGAGGAGCACCTTGATTGTAGGAGCGGAGGAGGATGATGGAGCTTGAGGTGGTGCCGGATCGACACTCATCTCCGAGAGGCGAGACGAGGTCCGGGACGAACTCCTTGTCCCGATTTTCTTGACGGCCTTCCCGGTATTCTTCACCTTGCTCCACATCCTGCAAAAAGAAAGTAAACACAAACACAACTAGTGGAGAGTGGGTTAGGAAAAATGTCAGCGATTAGCCGTCCAAAAGTTAGTCGTCCAGGGGTTAGTCGTTCAAATCAAGTCTTGATTTTGGCAGAACCTCCCCTTAACAACTTTTAGTGCCGCTGGACAGCGGAATTACTGCTGACTAAGATGACTTAAGCTCTCTTGCTCTCACACTTTCCCACACTCTTACTTCTCTTTTCTACTCTCCTCTTCTCCTCTCTCTACTAGAGCAATGCTCTGGAAATCTGAAACTGCACGAAAACTGAGTTTTCTGGAATGAGGGTGTGAGGAGAATGAAGACTGGAGGTGGCTATTTATAGATGGAGCAGGGGACAGGGCGGGCGCCCTGGGTAGGTGGGCGGGCGCCCACCCCTGGTGCCCATTCTGGCTGTGCTTTCTCCACTCACCTCTTTGCTTAGTGTTGAAGCTAGAAAATGGATGGTTCATGGATGGTGAAAAGATGTCTGGTGAATGGAAACATGTTGGTGAAATAATTCAAAAAAATGCGGATGAATACCGATTTACCTCCCGGCGAGGGTTTGGGATTTTTTAGGTCCCCCAAGCTGGACCTCCAAATCTTTAATCTTCTGATTTACCTTCCTCCGGAGATGGTGTCTCCAGTGGTTCTTCATGGACTTCCTTCACTGTAGAGTCTCTCTCTGGTCTAGGTTTGAATGTGAAGCGTTCTTCTTGTCCGTTTATGTTGAACTTGATTTCTCCCTTCCCGACATCGATGTGAGTGTTGGCAGTGCTCAGAAATGGCCTCCCAAGGATGATGGACACTTTTGAGTCGGGACTCATGTCCAGTACCACGAAGTCTACTGGTATAATGAAGTCTCTTATCTTGACTGGGATGTTTTCGGCGATGCCCATCGGGTGCCGAATTGATTGATCTGCCAGTTGTAGACACATTGATGTTGGTTCTAGGGTTGTATGCTCAAGCTTCTTGTAAACTGATGCTGGCATCACGCTGACGCTTGCTCCGAGATCACAGAGTGCATTATTGAAGTGTTGGTCTCCGATTGAGCAATCAATGGTGGGGCATCCTGGATCCTTCTTCTTACTTAATGGTACATTGAGGATAGCCTCGCTACACTCTTCTGTCAGCTTGATCACCTCAGTGGTGGGCAGTGGTCTCTTCTTGTTAAGGATATCTCTAATGTACTTTGCATATGTGGGTACCTGAATGGCATCAAGTAGAGGTATGTTGACATATAATTTTTGAATTACCTCCACAAACTTACCAAACTGCTCATCCGACTGTGCTCCTCTATTTCTTCTGGGAAATGGCAAATAGTTGGTGTCGTGGAAATCTTTCCTCATTTCTCCAGTTCTTGGTGGTTGTAGCAGGTCTTCTGCTTCAACAGGGCTTTCTTCTTCTATCACTGCTGGTTGCACTGGTGTTGATGTCCTTTGCCAATCTTTTGGGTAGGGTGGATCTTTAGTGGACTTTCCTCTTCTGGTAGTTATGTTCTTTACCTGCTCAAGGTTAGTAGCAACAGGCAGTGCAGCAGCTAGCTTTGCTAAATTAAGCTCTATTCTTTCATTAATAAAGGTTTGCTGTTCAAAGGCTGCCATTAGAAAATCTGTTTTATTAAGTATATCTGTTAGAGAAGATTCATTTGTGTCCAGCCTTTGTTTCACTTCATCATTAATTTTGGTTTGTTGAGCAATTATTTCCTTAAGTGGTTTGAAAGTATTACCTGAATTCATACCTTTGCTATTGGGTTGACTTACAGTGGGTTTATATGCTGCTTCAATAGCTCTTTGATCTTCTTTGAACTTGGCCCTCTGATCAATCCAATGGAGCAGATTCTCCATCTTTGTTGATATTGCATGTATTTCTTCTGGTAATTCTTCAGTTTGATGACATTGTTGAGCTTTGTCTTGGAACCAGCCTTGATTTTCTGATATCGTGTCCAAAAGTATCTCAGCTTTTCCAATTGTAAGCTCTAAAAATGATCCTTTAGCAGATGCATCTAGGCACTCACGAGCCTTCTGGTTTAATCCATGGTAGAAGGTCTGCATAAGTAACCATGTGGCCATTCCATGGTGAGGACATTCTGATATGTATCCTTGAAAACGCTCCCATGCTTCTGAAATGGCTTCTGTCTTCTGCTGTTGGAAATCGACAATATTTCCTCTTAAGGCAGCTGTTTTGCCTATAGGGAAAAACTTTGCTAGAAAGGCATCTGACAAGTTCGTCCAGTTGTTGATGTTGTCTTTATGAGTGTAGAACCACTTCCTCGCTTTCCCTTCTAGTGAGAATGGAAAGAGGCGAAGTAGTATGACGTCCTTGTGAACACCGTCGATGCGAATAGTGCTTCCAATCTCCAGGAAATTCTGCAGATGTGCACTTGCATCTTTGTGTACCTTCCCAGTGAATGGTGTAGCTTGCACCAAATTGATGAGGCTTGACTTGAGCTCAAACTCGGGTGCTCCTTCTTCTACTTCAATTCTTGGACCAGTTGGAATGTTCTCAAGAGTTGGAGCAGAGAATTCTTGCAACGTCTTTTGTGCCATAGCTTCAGCAATTGGTAGCTAGCTTCTTTCTTGATTGCTTTGGTTCTGATGATGAAGAGTTGAATGTACCAAAGTCAATCCTGATATACCCTGTCTAAAAAATATAAACATAGAAAAGCAACAGGGTGAATCCTGCCAAAGTAGAGGTGCCTTGTTATGATTTCCCACTTAGTAGCTGTTATTGCAATTTTTTTCTCAATAGTCTAGTTTAAAATTTTATGTGAATGACCTTACCGACTTCCTGACTTTCTAACCGTTCCCCTCCCCGGCAACGGCGCCAGAAATGCTTGTTGACACTTACTAACACCACTTAGATACTAGGTTGTCATCCCCAGCATGGTGCCAGAGTGTACATGGGTATTTATAAATGTAAAGGCTCTTTAGAAAATAATCCATTCTATCCGCAAGCGCACAGATAAAATACCTCATTGTAGCATTTCACCAGGAAAAGTATTCCGGGTATCGTTATTTATATTTTGCTTAAGGGAATGATGAAAGTGAAATCAGGAATAAACTCTATCATGACATAGACTAGAGATCAACTTGCTAAACATGATTACTAATGAGAAACTCGTCACACAGTCACTTACTTTGGCAGGGGGTAAGCCATGAATAAAGATAATGAATTATAAGCATATGGGTAAATAACACAGCGATTAGAAAATAGACTACTCCATATTAATATTAGGTGACGTCGGATTAGCTAGAGAATGGATTCTAAGTATCTACTATCTACTAAGTCATAATCTACTCTAAACATTCTACAAGATCATATATAGTATAAAAGACTCTTCATTCATGTATAAGGAACATTGCTAAAGTAAATCAGAACATAGCAAGATCTACTCCGCAACACAAATTCTGCCTGTCCTATCAACGGAGGGTGGATTATATAAGAATCAACGAAGCTGTCACTATCGCGAACTACCACGCAACCCGGCCAATAGGATACATTTGCAGGTAAATAATATCTAAGCACCATGCTTACATATGCCTTACCACTTAACTCCCTCGAGTCTAGAGCTAAGCGCTTTGCAAACTTATACATAAACTCATTATCAATCATAACTATATCAATTATAGAACTAGAGCAAACTAAGAACATAATAAATGAAGACATAATGCAATTAGAATAAAGTAGTAGAGAAAGATATGAAATAATACCAATCTTTATTGACGAAGATCCGAATCCAGAGCGTAAGTGCTCTACTTCTCTAATTCTATCTAATCAATCCTATAGAACTTGAAGAATAATGGAGTAGCTACTTCTAATTCTCTGCGGGAGAGAACTTCCTAAACCCTAACTTTTCTGGCTTCCTCTGATAATGATTTCTCCTCCTGCCTGGGGCGGCGGTGCCTTGCTTATATAGTCTTTTCCATTGAATCTGGACCGTCGGATCAAACCGACTTACAACGGACGGTTTTCCTTGATCTAGAGAGGCGGTGGAGCATAATCCCCGAGGTTGGCCCTGATTGGCCACAGGGGCAGGGCGGGCGCCCTGGGCAACAGGGCGGGCGCCCTGTGCCTGGCCCCGTTCCGGCTCTGCTTCGGTCGTGTTGCTTCTGGACTCTTCCACGTCTAGGAAAATTGGGGGTTACGTTAATTATCCGTCATTAACCCGACATGTGGGCCTCTTTTTCATATTATCTGATAACCCCCTGCAGAAATAGATAAACACCAAAACTCGTGGAATTCTGTCAGATAAAACCCTAATTCTAGATGTTTGGTGCATATTGATCCTTTTCCATGTTTAGTTGACAATTAAATTTGATACTTAAGAGCCGTCAACAGCCAACGACTGCGCAAGAGGGTGCCAACGGGCCTTCCTCGAGGCCTGGCCTCGAGGCCCCGCGACGCCGCCAACGACTGCGCAACAAGTTCAGAGGGCGCCAGCGGGCCTTCCTCGAGGCCTAGCCTCGAGGCCCCACGACGCCGCCACCAGCAACAACGTCGGGGGCCCTCCCCTCCCCGGCATCAGGACGATGGACACAGGACCGTTTTGAACAAGGAGGAATAGCATCCCTCTCCGTGATCAAAAAGCTACTTTCCTCTTTCTAACGTTTGGTTTTCCGTTCTGTTTCTTAAAAAGGCCGACGTTTGCGAAAACAATGATTAAAATGCCCGCGTCCGCGTTTGCTTCATCCCGAATAAGGACCAGAGGAGCAAGGGACGTGGGTCGGGTCTTCGGGAAAGCGGACCGGGTCCCGGCCGCCTGACGCCTCCAATGGCTAACGACACCCGCCCATCCGCAGAACCGAGACACGGACCGTAGATCGAGCTCCTCAGGTTCAAGTAAAGGAAGAAACAAACACGGGCACGCTAAGAAAAAACACAAGCCTACGACACTGTCGCTCCATTTTCCAAAGTCATGACAAACCTCGAGGGGCGGCTGACCCTCAGGGGTCATGCCAAAGCAGGCAAGGAGCGAACCTATCGCCTGCGAAAGGCTACGGTCTCCTTTGCCGACCGCACCAAAGAGCATGACGTGACAATGGGACGGAAACGCGGGGCAGAGGCTAAGGAGAAGTTTTCATAAAATCAACAAGAAGGACACAGAGTTCTTTCCTTGATTAAACTTCAAATAATCTAATACAGAGTGTGTAGGAAGCCTCGGCCACCCTGGACCAACTCGACGGGGCCCGGGACGTGGCGCTGTTGCATTCGATCGAATACCCGTGAAACCTCCAACGGGACCTCGACGGTACTACGTCTGAGGCCAAACAACCAAGGGCGTCACCAGCAAACAACCCCGCGACGGTTGGCGCATCGACCAGTGACTTCGATGGAAGCTCCAACTTCGCCCTTGCCATGCGCACAACCAAGGAGTTCGGTCAATCTCCCCCCGACAATCCCGAGCCCGACTCCACCTCGGAACATCGAACAGCTACGTCATTTTCTATCCCTAAAGCCTCAAGGCTTCGTACATCTCTCGTATTTTGTACAAACATCGCATCATGAATGAATAAAAGTTCATTTCTAAGTTCTTTATTTTGTTCAAAACTGAGGTAGCCTCGACTCTGTCTAATCAGAGTCAAGACTCCCTCGGGGGCTAACCAGGGGATCCCCCCTAAGTTCCTAAAAACCTCGCACGTTTCTTACTAAAACTCGACGTTATTTTATTTTTCTATGCCTCGAACGCGCCTCACGACTAAGAAGAAAACACCTTGGGCTCCCTAAGGGTCAAGGGTGTTGAGACGGGAGCTCGCCTACGCCCCCGGGCTACGGTACCTCCACTCGCTCCCCCCCCTTCGAAGGACTCAAGTCTGTGTCGAAAACTTAGTCGAAGCAAAACTCAGGCAAAGAAAAATAAGAAAACTCAAGCGCAAAGATGTTTCAATATCATCTCGGGCTCTCACCCCAAAAGCCCTTGAAGGAGTCTTTCCCACTTCTCCGAGGCCTTGGGGGCTATTAGGAGAAGGGTCTCTCCGACCCGACGTCTGACGCCCCCGAGACTTACGTTTTCGCTCGCTTTTTCAAGACAGGCAACAAGGAGCGAAATGCGAAAATGTTTTTACATTAGGCCTCGAGGGCCGCGAGCATGTTCTTTCTCACAAAAATATCCCCCCACGGAGGACACAACGCAAGGGCTCGGAGGCCCAAACTAACTTCGTCCCTCCTCTTGAGGCTCGTCCGCAGGAGCAGTCACCGAGGGGTCTTCAGGAGCCGAGGACGCTGCTGGGGGAAGCCCCACGTCCTCTTCAAAGAACCGAGCCAGGGCCTCCCCAGGGGCCTCGACTTCAGCGGTCGAGGCCCCCGGGGCGCCTTCATCCCTCGACGCCCCAGAAGCAGGGTCCTCCTCTGGCGCCCCACCAGAGACTGGAGCCCCCTCTGGGGACTTGATAATTTCGGGCATAATGACCGGCCCGCCGGACCCCGATAGTGGTGGCGTCACGGACGGTGCCACCACCGCGCCGGCGGAGGAAGTCGCGCCCACTTTCAGCGCCTTCCGAGGGCGGAGGGATAAGGCCTCCATGGACCGCTTCCCGCTGAGACAAGAGAAGAAAGATACGCATCATGAAGAATAAATCCCCACACGAGCAAACATGGGATGGGCAAGCGACGAGTGCTTACCCAGCCCTTGGCGCCCTCCTCGCAGTGGGCACGGGTGAGGTCCGCAGCCGCGGTGTCCCTGCAGGGGGAACCCCGCTCGGGGGTGGCGGGAGCTCCGTCCCGAGGGTCTCCGTTAAGACCTCCACCGACGGCGGCGTCGGCAGGCCCTGAGTGGACCCGTCGCCCCCCCGGGGCGCAGAAGCCTCGCCACCCGCGCCTGGGGCAGGAACACGGCTCTCCCCCGCCGCCTGCGCCCCGGGCGCGCCCCTCACAGGGCTCGCCAACCGGACCGGCGAAGGGTCCATGTCTGGGAACCCCGCCAGGGGCTCGGAATCCCCCTCCGAGCCCTCCTCGTCTTCATCATCGGAATCCTCCTCCGTTGGGGAGGACTCTTCCGGCTCACCATGGAGCTTCTGTTGCTGCCGACGCCTCTCCAGGTCGTCACGGTCCTTCCGACGCTTAGCCCGCCTGGTGGTCCTATCGTCCTTTCTCTTCTTCCTCTCCTCGGCCAGGCGCCGCCTCTCCTCCCTTTCCTCAGGAAGGGTAGGTTTCGAGGCGCTGACCCCCCTGTAAACCCTGCAAAAAGAAGGAAGTAAGGATCGAACACGAAAAAAGAAAGCTCCGTGGCAACACACCCACAGGATCGACCCCCTTACCAAGCTGATGTACCCGCGGAACGGGCGCATCGGAATACTGAGCAGTTTGCTCGCGTCCTTCACTTCCTTTACTGCATCCCTCGCCCGACGAACGAGCTCGGGATAGGCGACCGGAGATGCCCTCATCTGGCACTCCTGCAGGAGAGGCGCGTCGTCCCTCATCTTCGCCATGATCAGGGGCCGGTTCACCAGCGGCAGCACGCACCGCTGGTGGAACCAGGCCACGACCATCCCGGCCGTAAGACCCGCCTTCCGCAGCCTCGACAGGGCCTCAAGTAGCGGGTCGAGCCGACTCTGCCTCTTGTTGACGACACCGTAGTTCCAAAGGTCCGGCCGCGACTCGATAACGCGGCCGGTGTATGCTGGCAGCAGCCCGTCGTCGTTGCGAAGGTAGAACCAGCCCATGCGCCAGTCCTTGTTCGAGGTGGCCGCCTGGGACGGGATGTACAGGCCCGACCTATGCTGGCGAACGGAGAGCACGCAGCTCCCCGACCTCATCAATCTCCGCCGACCCTCCGAAACCGCCTTCGTGAAGAGCTCGCCCCGGAAGAGGTGGATCCAGAGCTCCCAATGGGGCTCGATCCCCAGGAAGCCTTCGTAGACGGTCGCGAAGATGGCCGCCTGTGAAATAGAGTTGGGGGCAAGGTGATGCAGCTCGAGCCCGTAGTAGAAAAGAAGCCCCCCGGAGGAACCGGCTTGCCAGTACCCTGAACCCACGCTCGTGGAAAGCGATGAAGCTGACCACGTAGCCGTTCGGGGGCCTCGGCCCCTCCTCCTCCGGACCGGGGGCGATCCACTCTGGCCTATCGGAGCCGGAAAGGCCCCGAAGAAGCCCTCTCTGCACCAGCTTCGCTAGCTTCTCCTGGGTGGCGGCAGAAGCGCCCCACGGCTCAGCGGCGTCGGCCATCCCGAACGACAGAAGGCGGAGGCGCAGATGTCGCAAAGAGGAAAGGTCTCTCTCTCTCTCTCTTTCTTCTTTGCCTCTCAACCCTCTACTCCGCCGCTGACCCGGTCTCTCCCTCCCCACCTCTGCTTTTGTGCGGCTGGACGGAGGAGGAAGACGAAAGAGTAAGGGGTACGAGCGAATGAGGAAAGGAACTACCCCGAAATCCCCAAGGGGTGTATTTATAGGGTAAAAACCAACGGCCAGATCCCGGTCGATCACTATTCACCCGCATTTAATGCATTTCACGCTAGGAGATCTCATGATTGCGAGAGTCCCCTCGATACGAGTGCGCACGCAAGCATTAAATGCCTGGTCGTGGGCCCTTGCACACGTCCGCAACGGGCGCCGCCCACGACCCCAGGAAGCCGCCTAAAAAGGCGCGCCCGCCGCTCCGACGGAAGAAGTAACCTTCCTCTGACTCCTTCCCAGCGAAGGAACCCAGGGCACCGAGCCCGTTACAATCCAGGGGTTCGAAGGCCGACCCCTCCGAGGGTTCGACAACCGCCCTAGGGTAACAGAGTCAGGAACGGCCACGGATGCGCCTATCGCATGGCCCGAGCCGAGCCTGAGCACGACCGCTCAGGACATCCAGAGTCGTATCCGAGGCTAGCAGGGCGGTCTCAAAGTGGGACCCCAACGAAGGGAGGCAACTAGCCCTCGGAACCAATCGAACGGTTCCGGGCCCTGAAAACTGTCCTCTGGCTCCATGTGTGCGCCTCTGGGCCTCTAGCCGACCCCAATCGAACGGGGAACGGGGCATGCACTTGGATTTACCCATTAACAGCTCATCGGGGACGCCGTGGCCGATACCTACCGATGGTAGCGCGGCGTCGCCACCCCTCTTCCTTGCGAAAAGGATGCGTGAGGGTCGAAAAACCAAGACAAGGCCGCCTCTGACCGACCCTTTGCGAAAAAGGGCTCTGGGGCTCGCCTCGCACCCGAGATAAGGTTGAAAAAACCTTGGACTACCCCCAATCCCAAAGCCATCGATCGGCAACCAAGGGGCTCGGGGGCTCGGTGAAGGACCGAGAAGCTACCCGAAAGCGACCAGAGGGGGGGGTGAATGGGAGCTTTAAAATTTCCTTGCGGAAACTAGATGCCACTGTCCCAAACTCAACCCCAAATGCAAACCCTAGAGCCGACAAGTGTCCACGACCCTAGATGTAGGGTGGATGCTTCCTAGAAGCACAGCGGGACACTAGACAATCCTAGAAAGCCAACCCAAAAGACGGAACTCGAATCCGTTGACGAACGAACGAACCGCGAACGAATCGGCGCGAAACAGCTACGACCGGACTCTGGCCAGCGTCCGGTCAGCAGAGACCGGACGCGTCCGGTCGTCCAAAATCGGCTCTGGAACCTTACTGTTCGCGACCGGACTCACGAGTACGGAGCGTCCGGTCGTGTACAGTGCGTCCGGTCGAAACCGACAAAGCCAGGAACAGTGCAAGCGTAGCGTCCGGTCGAAATGCAAACAGAGCGTCCGGTCGAGAGCGTCCGGTCAGTACGCAGAAAAGCTTGGCGCCGTGCTCAACGACCGGACTCTGAAAGCGTGCGTCCGGTCAGCCCGACAGAGCGTCCGGTCACCCCGCGACTGCACTGAAACTCCGGCGATTCAACCCGATCTCCTCCGAATCAAGTGCTCTAGGCTTGGGATTCGATCTGAGGAGTCACAAGGAGGTTAGTGAGCTATCTCTAAGAGATCATGGCTCGAACCTAACTCCAAATCGGTGAATCGAAGGAATTCGGGGGAAAGAAGAAAAAGAGACCCGAAACTAAAACTTGATCGATCTCCTAGACCGTGAGGTTAGAGATGATTTCTTTCGGTGGAAAGAAGTGCCTCACGATCTAGAGCAACTCAGTTCAAACGGAATCGTGAAAGATGAACCGAGCACAAAGATCAAGCGACGGGAAAACTCAAGGCACAAAGCAATCCGCGAAGAACATGATGAACATGAAATCAAAACGCGAATTGACACCAAGAGATGGGATCCAAGGTGAGGATACGGCCTCACTTCCTCGAATCAACAGTACACAGAGTGGAGTCTCTCTGCGGATCTCAACTAGCTAAAGCAGGGGTGTGGGAGAGTGGAAACCCTAGGAAATGAAAGCTCTAACTGAGATTGAGATAGGGAGGAGGGTGTCTCCCCTAGACTACTTATACTAACCTAGCCTAAGTCTATTTCCTACTCTACCCCTCTCTACTCTAATTTACAGAGCGGACCAGCCTAACCCTAAGGCTATTCTAGTCCACCCGCTGGTGGTAGGTAGATCCGACGGCCACGCCCGCACGGTCTTCCGCGTCGCCTCCACGCAACCTTCAGATCGCCGCCACGTGCCGCCACCACTCTGCACCCCCGGTTTTGCGGCCCAAACCGGGAAACCAGCCTTTTCCATCAGCCCCCAGTTTTGAGGCCCAAACCGGGAAACCAGCCTCCAGCCCGAGTTTTGTGGCCCAAACTCGGAAACCCTCAGCGCCCGAGTTTTGAGGCCCAAACTCGGAACCGGCCCACTCCCAGGTTTTGAGGCTCAACCTGGAAACCCAGCACCCAGGTTTTGAGGCCCAAACCTGGAAACCGTCCACCGTTGGTTTTTCCCGGGCTCTACCAACAAACCGGCGTCGTAGAAGGGATGCACCGCCTGTGCACCCCTTCCACCGACATGATCGCACTTCTCCGCTTGTCGCTGTCGCAGGCTGCCAGCCACCACAGCTGATCCTCCGGCCTCCAGTCCATCAGTCCAAGTCCACGTCCGCCCTTCACCGTCCGATACATCGGCATGGCACGTCCGCCGCACGGCACGCCCATCCTTCATCGCGCCCGGTCCGTCGGCACGACACGTCGCAACTTGACCTTCACCCGCCATCGACCACTGTCTCCGTGCTCGACACCTGCACAACACAAGCCAAAGAACATGCGCATCATCTCCGTTGACAATCACTCATCACACAGAGACTCGGCATACACCCATGTATCCGCAATCTCCCCCTTGATGAGTGCATTGTCAACTCCACAACAAATCATGATAAGAAGAAGGAGGTAGGAAGGAGTGGGAAGAGAAAACCCAACCAAATGACCCAAAAGCCTATCAAAAGCCAAAGAAGGTCAAGTGGATGAAGCGAAAAACTTGGTCCCCAAAGACATGGGCAACGGCTCGACGCAACCAAGCAAAGTAAAACTAGCCCTCAAGAAGAGGTAGAACAGGCTCAACACCGCTAGCAGATACCAATTGAAGATCGGAGGACAACAGAAGCAAAATGCTAGTCCCTCAAGAAAGAGGCACAGAGGCTCAACACAACTAGCAAGAAAATCACTCCGAACCAATTGGAAATCAACCCAAACCAAATGGGAAAGCACACCAGACGATACCAATTGAAAGCCAAATGAAAAGGCTTATGAAAGCTCATGAAAAGCTAGGAACGTTTGCTAGTCCCTCAAGACAGAGGCAACGGCTCAACACAACTAGCAAACTCCCCCTCGACAAATGCAAGCAACTAGGACAAATGATTCTCCCCTTAGTTGATCAACACAGGAGCATATGATTTGCATAAATTTCTCCCCCTAGTTGAAAATGCACTTATCAAGGTCAAAAGGTATCGGAGAATCAACTCCCTTCACATAAACTCCCCCTGAACACAAGATCTCCTTCAGAATGCATATGAAGTCAAAATGCAAGTTAGGAGCTTCAAGTATATAGTCAAAAGAGTGCAAAGATGCTCTAATCAGTATAGCTCCAACATCTCAATTAAGCACTCAAATAGCAAAGGCTCAAACTGATCACTTGTACGAAATATGAAGCGTATGAGCATGTGAGCAATTTTAAGCCAAAAGGATAGTCACCATCAAAATAGCACTAGACATGTATAGAAGGAATCCAAACAAGTGCTAAGCATATATACAAGGTGAACTACCCCTAGCAAAGTTCAATCATCATGCATAGTAATGAAGCATATCCTTGTGATTTCAAATTCATATCGGAGTTGCAGCGGTAAAAGAATTCACAAGTTCATTTTTGGCATGTGATTGCGAGAGGTTGAAAGCTTGTCATTGCCTAACTTTTCAACCGTGCGAAGCCTATGCCGAAGCAATCAGAAGCTTAAAGCAACGGTTTCGGTCATACACTACATGGCTCAAGTTTAACTCAAAGTGCAATGAGAAACAGTCTCAATACCATGAGGTGTTGACAAGCAATCCCATCTCGATCTTTTCAATTCAACAATACTTGGTTCAGATTTTAAGCAAGTTATGAACAACCAAGCAAGTGAATGACTCAGAACTAGAGACATAGCAACCTAGCATATATGAAAAGCAGGAATGGACTCAACACACCCTACACATGCTAGTTGCATATCTCAATGGTGAACATTTTCAGATTTGATATACATTAGGCATAATTCACCATTCCAAAAATAGCTCGCTCATAACATGTAACAGTGATCAGAAGGAGCATAAGCTACAAGCATCATCATAAGTATCGGAGCAATACTAACAAGAGCATAATTACATTCTAGTGAATATAGACATGAAGCTCAGAATGTAAATGCGTATGCCCGACACAAAACTGAAAGAAAGAAGATACCAATTGGAAGGACTCAAGAAACTCAAAAGAAAAGAGCCTCAAAATAAAAGAGTCAGTCTGTACATCTCAAAATGCTTCCCCCATCTAAAAGGGGAAACACACACCAAGCTCACCCCTCAACCTATTAAAGGTTGATTCGTCTAAAGGCTTGGTGAAAATACAGCCAATTGGTGATGAGTATCGACATGGCGAAGGTCGATATCACCCTTCTCCTGGTGGTCTCGCAAGAAATGAAAGCGCACATCAATGTGTTTGGTTTTCGAGTGAAGCACGGGGTTCTTAGCAACGCTAATGGCACTCGTGCTGTCACAAAGCAAAGGAACTCGAGTAAAGCTCAACCAAAATCACGCAAAGTGGCCATCATCCAGAGTAACTGGAACAGCAGCTAGCCGCAGCAACATATTCAGCCTCCGTGGTAGACTGAGCGACACTAGACTGCTTGCGAGAAGACCACGATACAAGAGAAGACCTAATAAACTGGCAAGTCCCAGAAGTGGACTTGCGCTCAATGCGACAACCAGCAAAATCAGCATCAGAAAAGCCACAAAGCGAGAGGGTGGAAGAAGCAGAATACCAAATCCCGAACTCAGGCGTGAAACGAAGGTACCTGAAGATGCGCTTCACCGCCTGACGGTGAGAAGTGCGTGGCGAAGCCTGAAAGCGCGCGCACAAGCACACGGCGAACTGAATGTCCGGCCGTGTCGCCGTCAGGTAGAGCAGCGATCCAATCATGCTGCGGTACTCCTTCTGGTCCACTGCTTCTCCATCCGTGTCGGCATCCAGGGCAGTCGTCGTCGACATGGGCGTCGGAAGAGGCTTGGCCTCACCCATGTCGAACCGCTTCAGCAAGTCCCTCGTGTACTTGCCCTGGTGCACAAACGTCCCCTCTCGGGATTGCTTAATTTGCAACCCGAGAAAGAAGGTCAGCTCGCCCATCATGCTCATCTCGAACTCCCTGCTCATAGTATCTGCAAACTTGGCAACCAAAGCGTGAGAAGAACCACCGAAAATGATATCATCCACGTAAATTTGGACCAAGAGAGTATCTTTGCCTTGCTTGAGGAGAAAGAGCGTTTTATCAACACATCCCATTTTAAAACCCTTAGCTAGCAAAAAGGTTTTTAATCTCTCATACCAGGCTCTAGGGGCTTGTTTCAAACCATACAAAGCTTTGTGGAGTTTAAAGACATGGTTTGGAAACTTGGGATTTTCAAAACCGGGGGGTTGCTGGACATAGACCTCCTCCTCAATGTAGCCGTTTAAGAAGGCACTCTTGACATCCATTTGAAAAAGTTTGAAACCCATGGATGCAGCATAAGCCAAGAGTATCCTAATAGCCTCCAAACGAGCTACAGGAGCGAAGGTCTCCTCATAATCTATCCCCTCC
>CM019822.1:47653589-47658589 GCA_009763385.1 Coix lacryma-jobi var. lacryma-jobi | reverse complement strand
CCGGATGAAGGCGGCCGCCAGCGGCACTATTCGCACGGCGGCGCACAGCAGGGAGGGCGGCGGCGCCATGGGAGGGGACGACGGGAGCTCGCCGTGACGCCACTGTGGTGCAAGGTAAGGCAAGGTGAGGGCATGAGGGGGTAGAGGGGCTCACCGCGAAGTCTACCGTGGGGTTCGTGGCGCTGGTGGTAGGCTGAGCGTGTCGCGCGGCAGCCAGCGGGCTAGAGCACGGCGGCGCCATCGCCGGAGTGGTACGGGAGAAGGCCACAGGCCGTTAGCGACCTCGAAAAGAAAGGGGAAATGATGTGGATCTCACCGGGAGTACGTTGGTCGGGTTCTCGCCGCCTGGCTGGGCACGACGGAGCAGGACGGTGCGGAGAGGCGGATGAGGCTTCGGTGTCGGCGGCGAAGGACGGAGTGACCACGAATTGACGCCGCGGAGTGGCGCCGAGGCTTTGCAGTGGTCCTGCGATTTCGATGCAGGTGGTGGGAAGGATTGGGAGTGGGTGGAGTTGGGAGATTTTGAGCTCGAGCGAAAACTCGTTAATGGTGGCGGGTGAGGATGACTAAGTGTTGTGGCGATGGGGTCCGTGTTATAAGTCGAGGGGTGGCGGCGGCGCCTTGGTGTGGCGACTACACGGCTTTGGACGGCAGGGATGGGAGGAGTAGACGGCTGCCCGCGGAGCTCCGTTCTGTTAGGGGCTTCGAGGCTTTGCGGAAGATGGCGGCCGGGTTTTTGAGGTTGTTCCGAGCTACGCGAGGAGTGCGGAGGAGGAGGCCAACTCCCGGACTGCGCGGCGAGGATAGCTACGCTCGCGCGAAGCTCGGGGAGGGCACGGGGAGATCGATCTGGCTCGGTGCTCCTTGCGGAACAGAGGAGGGGCGAGCGTCTGGAGGTGAGGGGAGACCCTGACGGGGGGCCCTGGATGGCGGTGGGATAGAAGGGAAGAGTGCGCTCGCTCACGGTGGAGGCAGGCCGCGGCTGGAGTGGGCCAGGAGGTGGGAGTGGGCCGACTGGGGAGAATGGGAAAGTTGAGGCCCTTTGTCTTTCCTTTTCCTTTTTGTTTTCTTTTTCAAACTTTTACAAATTCATTTGAAAACACATTTCAAATCGGTTTGAAATCAAAACCAGTTTTCAAACTTTTGAAAATGTTTTTCCTAGGTTTTCAAATAAAACTTTTGAGTTTGAAAATTTTGTAAATTTTTCATAAGCTTTTATTTATTTTCTAAATAGAATAAATTCGATTCGCCCTATTCGGGTTTAACAAAATTCTTTTTCACCCAATAAAAACTGTGCAACGGCATGAATGCAACAAACACCTGGTTAGATTTTTCCTCCATCTAGGGTTTTGGCTATTTTCCTATTAAATTCTAATTTATTTTATTTATTTAAAAATCGGGGTGTTACAAACTTACCCCCTTAACTGGAATCTCGTCCCGAGATTCAGGCTAGAAAGAAAGGTGGGTGGGGAACTCGTGGGACATACCATGGAACTTTTGGCGCTTTGCATTTTTCTTGTTCATCACCCGATTGGCATCTTTGGTTTCGAGGTGTTGTCCTTGAGCTTTCCTCTTGGCTCGACCTTTGCGATCCTCACGCTTCTTCGGGCATTTGCTAATGAAGTGTCCAGCTTGCTTGCAGTAGAAACTTAGTCCTTTTGCCTTGACATCTCTTCGGGTGGATATCACTTGATTGTCTTCTTGTGGAGCTTGAGGAGGTGCTTCGGTTTGGTGGAGTTGAGGAGGAGCTTCACTTGAGCTTGCAGGTGGGACCTCAGGGGGCTTCTGGACTTGTGCTTGCGGTGTAGCTCTGAAACGTGAAGAGTTTGCAACATACTTTCGATACTTGTCCTTCTTGCCTCGGTAAGGTGATATCTGGAAGAGTCGATATGCCTCGTCGCTCAAGTTGCAGTCTTCCCATTGTCGTAGATCCATCAGTTGGTATGGGTGAATAGAGGGTTGAGATGGGAGAGAGAAAGACCCCAAGTTAGTTAATTTTATTAATAAAACTTTTGACAAATGATGTCTTTGCAACCTGACGATCGCAACACACCAACAATCATTACGAAGAACCAAATCAAAACATGTGCACAAGTACATGTCATACAACGTGCTACGACATCAAACAATTATGGTGGGCATCTTACTATTGGAGGACCTACTTTGAAACAAAGTTTGAATTTTCAGCAGAGGAAGACTACAGAAGTGGGAAAATAGGGTGAGGCTTTTAAAATAGTTTTGTAAACTCGACGACTGACTAGGGTAGCATCCTACGGTCAACGCGGCTCCGATACCACTCTGTGACACCCCAATTTTAAGAACAAAATTGGAGCACAATATATGTATGCCAGGATCAATTTTCATACATATATCCACATCATAGTAAATATCAAAACAATGCTTTATTAATATATCGAACATTATTACAAAAAAAATGACCCTCGGGTCCAAAAGAAAAGGTACAGACTCTCAGTCTAACTCTAATGTAGACTCGCGGATCCAAAGGAAGGTCGACCGGGGGCTGCGCCATCCTAGTGCAAGTCGTCTGGGTCGTATCCACCGTCTTCTGGGTACAAGTTGTCGAGGTCGTAACCACCGTCTTCGGGGTATTCCTGCTCTGCGTCGTAGACTCCAACGTCTGGGTGGGGTAGCAGGGGGTTCAAAGAGGAAGGGTGAGTACATCGAAATGTACTCCGCAAGTGTAGGAAATATATGCTTATGAGGCTATTAACAAAGGTAGGCTGACTCTGTTTGACTCAAGCGCCTAAAGCAACACATCCTATTAAATCCTATTTCCTATGCACCTGTTTACTAGGTTATAACCACAGTCTCCAACAGAACAGTAACCACACTCGGAGTCGCACCGAGCAAACCACACTCGGAGTCACACCGAGCAACCAACACTTGGAGTCACACCAAGCAACCGCACTTGGAGTCGCACCAAGTACCCACACCTGAAGTCCATCAGGCAAACCACACCTGAAGTCCATCAGATGACCCGAACCAGGCTGTTACAAGGAGTCCTATGTGTATTAGTTCCATACGTCACGACATAGAGAGCTACCTTCCGTAATAACTCCAGGTCTGCGCTCGAGCCTGGGAGTCACTCCCGTACCAAGCAGTAACCCGCGTAGAAGAAGCCTCTGTACCCATGTCATACGAGACTAATAACCACATAAGGCTTCTCTAACGAACTAGAACAAACCCATCAACTAATCTCGAAGAAGTCCAAGCCCGCTCGTGACCGTGAGCACGGCTGATATATCAGTTTTAATACTCTGCAGAGTTCGCACATCTTTACCCATGAGTCATGCGTTTCCCCATCACGCTAAACACTGCCAAGGTGCACAGCGGGGTCGCACTACAAGGCCTTTACAAAGTCGCCTCCAAGTCCGTTCCACACGTACCTCTAAGGTTTCACCCCGTACAAAGGTCTACGACCCCCAGGGCCCCCTCGTGAGCCACTAAAACAAACCCCGTGTGGACCCTCAACTTGAAGGAAACTAATTAATTAGCCAGTCCCAAAGCCATATAGGCCTCATGGTTTGCGCTGTTTTGCCGGGTTACATGCTACAAGAACCGGGTCCTAGGGATCCAGGCAGGATAATCTAGCACAAGCCCAGAACCAAAAACCAAATGCAGCTACCGAGTCACACGACACAAAACCACCACACGGTCCATCCTGCCCGATTTACCTACTCACCATACTACAACATTACCAGTCCACATGTTTCATAAATCATTAATCAGAATTAATTATAATTAACCATCCCAACCCAAGACAGCAAGGCTAAGCATGACTTCTACCAAAACCATCCCAAACCAGGTGTCAAGGAAAATATGGACAAGTTCTAGTAAACCTTAACATGGGATTCAAATTTAAGACTGCATGCATCTACAGGTTCTAACTACTCTAACTCAAAATAAAATAAATACGGGAGCAATATGAGCAAGGACACTTGCCTGCGGGCTGGGTCGAATCAACTGGATCACAAGGGTCTGGAGCGACGAAGACACAAGGTTGCTCCAGGGGTTCCACGTAGCTCGCGCTCGCTGGATCAAACATCAAACATGGCCCAAACAAGACAATATAAATAATAGTACAACAACAGTATGAAAACAGGAAATAAACTAAACTAACGCGTAGAGCTCGACGAGACGAATCTAACGCAAGTTGAACGGGTCAAAACGGAGTTAAAACGAGCAAGTTATGGGCTTTTGAATTTCAGTGGCAAAACTGTAAATAGATTGAAGTCATTTTCGTATTTAAAATAAATTAAATCTAAAAAGGAATTTCGCCAGGACTGGGCCTCACTTTGCTGAAAGTACAGGGGCTAGGATGCTACTTTTGCAAGACTCAGAGAATAGGACGGATGGACTGCGGGTTGGTTTCAAGGAAGTCTAGGGGGTTTTCTGCAAGATGGCGCGGACGGCTGATGCGGCGCTGGCGTGGTGCTGACGGTGCGCCACGTGGTGGCGCAGGGTAGGCTCGGTGTGCCAGCCGTGCCGTGGACCGACTGACTTGGCACCCGCAGACCGAGTCCACGGATCTATGAGCCGGGTGTATACCCCTTCGGTTTTGAAATCTAATCTCGGTCGCTGGTTGGGGATCGGACGGCTGGGGCTGGGGACCGGATGAAGGCGGCCGCTAGCGGCACTATTCGCACGGCGGCGCACAGCAGGGAGGGCGGCGGCGCCATGGGAGGGGACGACGGGAGCTCGCCGTGACGCCACTGTGGTGCAAGGTAAGGCAAGGTGAGGGCATGAGGAGGTAGAGGGGCTCACCGCGAAGTCTACCGTGGGGTTGGTGGGCGCTGGTGGTAGGCTGAGCGTGTCGCGCGGCGGCCAGCGGGCTAGAGCACGGCGGCGCCATCGCCGGAGTGGTACGAGAGAAGGCCACAGGCCGTTAGCGACCTCGGAAAGAAAGGGGAAATGATGTGGATCTCACCGGGAGTACGTTGGTCGGGTTCTCGCCGCCTGGCTGGGCACGACGGAGCAGG
>CM019822.1:47622478-47647478 GCA_009763385.1 Coix lacryma-jobi var. lacryma-jobi | reverse complement strand
TGGGGATAAAAAACGGGACTCTCGGCAGCGACGCCCGCGACTGCTTTGGGCTGGGCCGTTGTGTTGTTGTTTGTACTATTGAAGCCTGTTTCGTTTTTTGCGCCGCGTTTTTCGGTTGTCGTGCCGATTTCGTGGGGTGAGGGGCTCATCTCCCGGCCTATAAATAGAAAGAGCGGGTGAAGAGTTTTGATTGTGTCCTCTGCTATAGCCGTCCTGCTGTTGCGATTTGCTTGTAGCGAAGGTTTGTTTTAGCTTGCGTGCGAGGGTTTGGACGGGCATTGGCGAACATACTTGTGTGCGAAGGTTTGTTTGATAGTTTTTGGTAGTTGAAGAGATGGCCAGATTGAAGCAGACTGCTCGGGCTGGTTCTCCCGCCGTCGCGGATGATGGGGTTACCTTCGAGTTTGGTCTTAGCCGGGTTTGCGCCAGTGAGATTGCGTCTTATGTGAGGTGGGGCTGGATTGAGGAAGGCAAGGCGAGGACCAGTAGTGGGGAGACCGTTCCGAAACCAGAGGCGGATGAGGTTGTGGTCTTTGAAGAATTTTTTTCGGCTGGCCTTCGCTTTCCGGTGATTTCCTTTGTGACCTCCGTTCTTCGAAGGTTCAACCTAAAATTTCATTAGTTGACGCCTTCTTGTTTTACGAAGATGTCAGTGTACGTGTGGGCATGCCGTTCTCAGGGCACCGCTCCACACGTCGAGGGTTTTATCCGCACTCATCGTGTGCACATGCAGCCCCGCAAGATGGATTGTGGCGAAGGTAACACTCGTCTTGGACAGTTTGCTGTGTACACATTCTGCTATCGCGCTGGGTCGGAGGTGCCGGTGCAGGCCTAGAAGAATAAGTGGAGCAGCGGATGGCAAGAATCTTGGTTTTACTACAAGCTTAGTGGCGACGTCGAGCTTTGCGGCGAGCTTCCGCTTCTCGGAGATGTCGGCGCCGAGGCCAAGATGAGCGCCGAGGCTCATGCTGCGGTTGATTGCTTGAGGGTTGTGGCGCACTCGCAGTGCGCCCGCGACTTGGTCGAAGAATATTGTTGTGCGAAGGTGTGGCCCCTTAGCCGAAGGCAAAAATGGTTTGGAGTCGGGGAGGACCCCAAGTATGAGGCTAAGGGTTTGAAGAAACCGATAGTTGATTTGAACAAGATTTGGGAAAAAGTTCTTGCAAAGTTTCCGAGGCGCGAGGATGGGAACGAAGCTGTTTACAAGCGGGTTCAGCAGTGGGCTGAAGAGCTTGTTGGGAAATTGTCCATATTGGAGGTGAAGGCTATCCACAGCTCGGTGGGTAGCGGAGGTCGAGTGAACAGGATGTTCGACATTCTTGGTATTCGGTACGCAGACTGGCCCGCTCCTTCGAGCGACGACGCGCCGAAGAAGAGGAAGCGTAAAGCTTCGGGAGAAAGGGAGATCGTCTCTCGGCCGAAGAGGGGCCGTGGTCGACGCCGTGGCGGAGCTGGTGGCCGAGCGAAGGTGCTTGCGATGAAGGTCGCTGCTGGCTCTGTTGCTGCAGGCACTTCTTCCTTGGCCGTAGCTCCAAGCGGCCGAGGTGCCGGTGCAGTCGGGGGATGCGTGCCTCGCGTTGGAGGGATCGGCGCTTTAGTCCAGATTTCGGGCGGCGAGGATGAATCTGATGATGATGAGGTGGAGGAGAAGGACGCAAAGGAGGGGGAGACGGATGAGGGTTCGTCTGATGAAAGCAGCGAGGGTTCTATTGAAGGACATGACACGGATGAGGAGGTGTCTATTGGAGGCGGAGCCTCGCCGAGTGTTGGTGCGATGGTTGCCCAGGGCGCAGTTGAAATCGCACAAGATATTGGGCCAGGTAGCCCTCGACGAGGTGCAGTTCCCAGCTTTGCGGGCTCGCACCTTTGGGTGGAGGGTTTGAGTTCGATGGGGAACTTGACTCTGCGCGATCCCGGGGAAAGAGACCGTTCGGCGAGGCTAGCCGGTCGGGCCTCCCGGAATATGCTAAGAAACTTGGGATTTCTGATCCGGCGACTGCGCTGTTCACCAGTCCGGACCTTCGGGATTGCCACTTGCAGTGTAGCCCGGAGGAAAGGCGTTTTCTAGGCCGGATCTTCGGCCGCATTTGTGTGCCGGAGGCGGAGGTTCTTCTTGCGGATCAATCGGTTGGCGACACCTTCGACGACGTTGACGTCAAGTTGGCGGAGCTAATGCTCTTGAACCGTTCAGCGAGGCGGAAGGTTAGCTCCGACATGGAATTTATGAGGAACCATATTACTGATCTTGAGAAGGAGAATAGCAAACTGGCGTGGAGTCTAGAGAATAAAGAAAATGAAATGAAGATTGCTTCGGAGAAGACCGCGAAGGCTCGTGAGGAGGCGGATGAGCTGGCGAAGCGTAATGCTGATCTGATTGCCGCGGGAAAGGAGAAAGACAAGGCTTTGGCCGAGGCCAAGGGTCGGCTAGGTGATTTGAACAAATCTTGGCGGGCGAGTATGGAGAATGTCAAACGTAAACTTGATTGTTGTCTGACCGAGGCTGGGGGCTCTGCCGGAGAGCCATTGCCTGCAGCTGACGCAGAGGCCTTCGAGGGCTGGCTGGGTAACGAGCTTGATGTATTTAGCTCGGTAGTTTCCAATGCAGCCGATTTTGGTGGCTACGCCGGGGCCTTGGCAATGGCGAGCACGCTTCGACTGGCGGATTGTGATCATCTTCGCAAGATCAAAAGGCCGAGCCATGCCTTTCCGTCGGTCGATGAAGTTCGTCGGATGAAGGTTGATGACGCAGAAGTTCGGAACTGTGCGATGCGCTTGCTTCGCAAGTTTTGGATCTCCGGAGGTGGCCGAGCTCTCGCCTTCGAAGAAGCTGCCCAGGCTACACGCCAGGTTCGCATTCTTTTTAAGATTTTTGATATTTGTTGGTTTGTTTTAGAGGGGTTGTTGTTGATTTTGGCGAGGTTTGTCTTTTGTTTTGCTTATAGGCTCGACGAGATGCAATGCCCTCGCCGCCCATGGAAGTCGCAGCGAGGGGTGGCTCCGAAGCCGCCCCTGAGCCAAGTTGTGCGGGGGTTACGCTCGCCAAGATCGAGGCGTTGACCGGGGACGTGCCGATCACTGAAGGAAATGCTGCGCAGGCGACGGCGATGGAAGAGGAGACTGCGACGAATGTCGAGGCTGCTGCGGAGGAAAACACGGCGGTGGAGGCGTCAGCTGGGACCTCGACTGTCGCCGTTGGCGAGGGTTTGGAGATTAGCCGAGGGGAAGCTGGTCAGGTGTGATGCCTGGGTTTGTTGGGGCGAGGGAGGCCTTTTTGTAGATACTGTGGTTGTTTGTAAAGACTTGACGAGGCTGAGACATCTCGTATTTTTGTGCAACATGCAGGTTCCTGACGGAACCGTGCTAGACGTATTCGACGTGACTCCGCTGATGTTGAACTACCAAGATGTTTTTATTACTGGTGAATCGTGGGCTCGCGCTAGGTTTAAATATCCTTCGCTTTCCTTTGAACGCTTTTGGTGGTCGAAGGTGCGGAGGTATGATTTAAAAAAAAGTAGGTCGAGTCGATTTTGGCGCGAAGCAGACTATACAGACCGTCAAGCCGATCATTATTTGTTTGGATCTTCTTCGACCTCGCCAGCTGGTGGTGATGATGATATTGACGAGAACGCAGCTTTAGAATATTTGTTCGGGCAAAGAGAGCTTGAAATTGGTTTGGATGGGGCGCTTTTGATCCCGAAGGAAGAACCTTCGGAAGTTAATGAGACGAGGCATAGATATATGTATTGTAACACTCTGGTGTTAAGCAAGACTAAAACTTGACATGTCATCATATGCACTGGCATTTTATCTGAGTAAATAACCTGATTATGCATTCACTTAAAACAAGTTCAATTTTCATGCTTGTGCTTAGTGATAAGGAGTGTTTCAGTTTGCAATCCTAGTTTATGCTTTCTTGTTAAGAATAATGCTTTTATGCTTTATAAGGGTATTATGGTAATCTTATGTATAGTAGTTGAATTTTATACCCAACCCTGGTATTGTGTCTCAAAGGTGTAGTGGGAACATGTTTCAAGCTACCTTTGAGGTGTAATTCCAGATTGGGATGAAATTCAAATAAATAGTTTAAATAATTCAAAAACCCTATTTTATCCCCTTTTCTATAAATTAAGATTTTGAAAGAATTTGGGTATGCTTTAAAAAGCAAAGTTGCTCTATTTCTGATTAGGAACAACTTTGGTGTTTAAAGTTTTTCAAGTGTTCTTGTGAAATCAAAAGTAATTGTAAAAGTCCTCTTTTGCCCTTTTTGTCCTCTTTTGTATTTCAAATCCTAATTCAAAATCTGAGCATATTTTGGGTATCTTGCAAAAATGAAAGATGTTCAGTATTGACTTTTGAGCATTTGATATTTTGGCATATTTTCAACTTTTATTCAAAAATCAAATGTAATTTTAGTTTTTCAGAAAAGGTAGAAAAGGATGTGGGGAAAATGGGGGGATAAGCTCACCTCCCTGTTCACGGCGGTGGCCGCCGCGATCTTTTGCCGGCGACGCCAGCGCGATGGCCGCAGTTCTCTCCCGAACCAACGTGCGACCGAGTTCGTGGCAAAGTTACCCAGCCGCTGGCACTCTCCCTCGCGTCGTGGCGTCACCTCTAAGCTCGCCGTCGCCGTGTTTGCCACCAAGGCGCCGACGGGAACAATCCGGTCAAACCTCCAGATTCACCGTCTCCAGTCTTTTCCCATCCTTTTTCACCACGCCTATAAGTACTTCACTTCTTTGCGCATCTCCCAGACCTATCCTCTCCACCTCTTCTGCACCAGAGAGCTCATACTCGCTGGTTTTCTTCCCGCCGAGCAGAAAGCGCCGCCGAGCTCGACCTCTCCGTGGTCAGCTCAACCGAGCACTTCTCCACTCTCTCTTTCTCGTGTTTGTGTTTCGTCTTGATCCCAAAGAGCTCATAGGCTCGATGATTCCTTGTCTGGTGCTCAGGTTTTACCGAAACAGCGTCGTCTTCGCCGGAGTTCACCGCCGAAGGCCACTGCTCCGTGGACGCCTACTCTCCAAGCAACCTCCGCTCAAACCGGCTTCTCCATCAGCCCCAGGGTGAGCTTCTAGACCTTCCTAGCCTCTCCGTTTGCTTGCTACCGGTCTAGGATCGCCGGAACAGGGCTGGCCGAGATCCGATCCGCCGCCATGCGTGGCCAGGCTCAACCCGAGTGGTAGAGTGTAGGGTTGAGAGCTCAATCGACTGCGGCTGTCTTGCCGGTGTTGATGCTCACGTCAGCCGAGTCTCTTCTGGCCAGAGTCGGCCGACGTAAGGCCCGTCGGTGCTCGGTTCGCCGTCGTGCACACCGGCCATGGTCGGGGACCTTGTGGTTGTAAAGATGAGAAGTTCCTGGGTGTTGGTTGCAAAGTCGCAGACTCAGGTGAATAGCGCCATGGACTGCGGGTTGTTTTAGTGTTAGCCGAAGGGTTTTTCTGCAAAGCTGTCAGGCTCACCGCTTCGCTCGAGCCAAGCCTCGGGCGAACGCGTTCACTATCCCGCCCGAGCTAGGCCTCGGACGGACGAGCGTTTTTCCGTCTCGCCCGAGCCTCGAGCTAAGTCTCGAGCTAAGCCTCGAGCGGACACATGCGCAGCGTATCGCCCGAGCTAGGCCTCGGACGAGCGAGCGTTTTTCCGTCTCGCCCGAGCCCTGAGTCAAGCCTCGGGTAGACGTTTGTCTCGTTGTCTCGCTGGAGCCAGGCCTCGAGCGGACCCTCGGGCGCTGTCCCGCTCGCGCCGAGCCTCGAGCGAACGCACACACACTCACCTACCGACGTGCGCTCGCGCCACGCTGGGCCGAGTTGGCTTGGGCCGAAAGCCCAGTTTGGGTTTGTTCAAGTTTTTCTTTTTCTGGCTTTATGCACAGTAATCAGTTTTGTTGTTTTTGCTATAATTAATCTATAACTCTGTTAATTATGAAATTTGACATGATAGATGATAGCATATCTGTGCTAATATAAAAATTATAAAATTTGTGTTTTGAGTACTTTTGATATGACATTTAAATCTGTGTTTTAATTAATAAATGTAACGTTGTTGATTTATATAATTTTCTGTGTTTCTCCAAAAATCATAAAATTTGACATGGGAGTTTATATCTTTGATATACACCTTCAGGTTCAATTTCATCTCTGTTTGACACAGTATGCTTGGTGTATAAATAAAAGGCTAATTAAAATAATTAATAAAATAAATAGAAATAGTTGATCTCTGTAGATTTGTGTGACTTTTGGAATTGTTTGACAACCAATGGGAAACTAGCAAGATTTGCTCCCTGGTTATGGGTTTCCTTTATACAAATGCCTTTTTGTTGCATGTAAGTTGCTTTATCAGAAAATAATAAAACTTGTTTAGTATTTATAATAACTAAAGTGGGTTTGTTGGTTTGCAACTTTACCATGAGGGAAAGTTGTACTTTGTAAAGGGTATAGTTAAGAAAATTTCCATCTTTACCATGATCACATCATAAGCATCTCATTATTCATGCATATGCACTTTTACGTGTAGATCCCGCTTCGGAAGGCCCTAACTCTCAGTGGATTTCTCCTGAGGGTGCAGACCTTTCTTGTTTTTCAGAATCTTCGGACTTCATTGATCCTCAAGGCAAGCCCCGGTGCATTTAACCCTTTCCTTGAATTTATAAAATGATTTCCTTAAATGCTTTTGAGTTAAATTATTGCATTAGGTTTATAGGAGTTGTGTGCTATCCTAATTGATGCACTATCCACCTTGACCACTGATACACCCGATACCTGCTTTTCAAAAGTATTTGAAAAATGCTTAGCAATGCTTATCGAATTAGACTTTGCAATAAAATGCCATTTTCAAAAGTGTGATCACTTAAGGAATGTTTATGGGAATTTGGCTTTACTCCCGACTGTTGGCTAAGTATCTGATCCATACCTAGTCAATGGCAAGGAGAGGTTGTCCTAGCATACGGTGCCGTCATGTTGTAGTCCGGGACTCAACAGTTGACACCGACCGGGACCGGGTTGAAAAAACTGACAGGACTGTTACGCTTGGGTGAAATATAACCAAGGTACAATTCTGGCGGAAAAATTAGGGACCATCCGTGTGGAAGCCTGCTGGCCAAGACTTGCAACTATTCACATACTACGGAAAGCTCTGGCTCCGAGGAATCCTTTATTGGGACCGACAACCGCGCACTGGGAGTGGAGAGATGGCAGAAGTAGCTTGTACCCACGTGGTCGTCGTACCTGGATAAGAGTGGTGTACTGTACTTCTGGGTGGCGTAGGACCGGGCCCAATCTTGGAGGAATCGTGGTAGACGGGTTGGCCTATGCAAGCTTGGGTGCTACATATGCCGTGTGAATAGGGATCCTCAGCTGAGTATTCTTTATCCGGATTAACGTTGCTCCTCGGTTATGGAGACTTGGTCTACTGACTGTCAACGGAGAGTGGTTCTCAACTAGGTATGTTTTGAAATGTAGAATGAATCATGAACGATGAAGAATTGAGAGTTACTTGAATCTTTCCTAAACAAAACAAGATTTACAAAAATGCTTTTTGTGCAAAATTTTTGTTTTTGTTTAAGCCTTACCTTGACTTCCTAAGCCTCTCATTCCTGAGTCTTCTCCTCTTTTCTAGTCGGTTAAGTCTTGTTGAGTACTTTTGTACTCAGGGTTTGTTAACCCTTGTTGCAGATGAGTACATGGATCCACCTTTTGATGGACAGTGCTACTTCACTCTAGTAGAAGAAAGTGATAACGATTCTGATGTGTGACCTTGGGCAAGTAACCTCTTTTGAATGAGTTTTGTAATATAACGTTCCGAACAAGTTATGTAACAAATATTTTGGTGATGTAAGCTTTAAACCTAAGTTTTAATCTATGTATATTAATCTTTCCGCTTTTACTCTGATTTATCTTATCTATAAAACTGTTGTAATACTATGATGCTTGATGAGGGATTATCCTGGAAAGAATGTAACGTGGATGATTCGGGTTTCCCGAGGACACCCGACAGACCTCTTGAATCATTTGGAACTCGTGCACGCCGATCAAAGGTCCTTAGGACAATGATGGGTGCATGTGGGCCACTTAATTTAGGAGGTTCTGCCACAGCTGGTATCAGAGCAGGATTCCCTTAGAAAGTATAACAGTATTCATTTTTGAAAACATCAAAGGTTTTGAGTCAAACTAAATTTCGAATTAGTTTGAGTCCAAATTGCTTCTAAGACTTATCTTATTCTTTTGACTTGCCTTAATTCATTCTTCAGACTTATCCTTCTATCTAAATGGATATGTTTTTAGTATAATTATGATGATACTTATATCTAAGGAACAATGTTTATTATGTTATTGCCCTAAATTGTGAAAAGGAAGTTTATTCACTTTTATTAAAAGTGACTATTTTAAAGTTAATTATTTGTTTGATATATGCTTTGTTCGTAAGTTCGATTCATGCATCATGATTGATAACCTATAATTAACTTTCCCTCTTAGAAGTTGTATCTAAATAGAGTTGATATATCTATCTAATTATAAAACTCTATCTCTTAATCCTGGAACATATATAGTTCTAATGTTCAAAATGAATATATATTTTAGCAGATGGTACGTACCAAGCAGACTGCACGCAAATGTACCGGACCTCGAGGTGTTCCTCGGCACGTTCTTGCCCCAAGAGGTGATGACCCTGCTGAGAGTGAGGGAAGTAACCAGCCCCTGGTTACTTACGAAGAAGGTGAAGGTAGTAACACTGCCACTTCACTGCTGCAGGCGGAAGTAGACCGCCTGTATATGGAATTGGCAAGGGCAAATGGAGAAAGGATGAGGGGCAACAGAGATAGGGAAGAGTTGCGTGAGCAGCTACAATACCACCACGAGCAGCACCAAGAGTATGAGTGCAAGTGGAGGCAGGCCGTTGAGCAAAGGAACCGGGCACGAACCCGGGTAGATATAATGAGAGATAATCAAAACATCCTGGCAAACCATCATGCCGACCTACATAGGCATATAGAAGAGCTGACCGCACAATTGCAGCCAGAACATGCCACACCACCACATCCTGAAAATGCATCTGAGGAAGAAGAAGAAGAAGAAGATGAGGAGTTAGAGCCGGTGGAAGATGAAGTCACATCTGAGGAAGAGTAATAGATTTAGAGGTTGAATAAGCATAAGGTGTATCACAGTGTATCTTTCTGACTTTGTAACCTAGTTAGTCAGAAAACCTCTAATATGGTCAGGTGTGTAAAATAGTGATATCAGTAGTCCTGCCCAAGAGCGGACTTGTATGAAAAATAAGTTGACCATGATGTGCATGTCATAATGTGTATATGAATGTTAATCAAGGTATGGTTTGTTTAAACAGATGCCTGTTAACACTCGTGGAGCTAGTTCTTCTCATGGTGGGGATGATATCCCTAATGCACCACCAGTTCCACCCTCCTTGGCTGAGGCAATTGCAGCATTGGTCAACGCAACCACCTTGTTGGCACAAAATCAGAATGGTGGTCAACGTGGTCGTGGTCGAAATAATAGGGAAGAGACAACATATGTGGATTTCACTGACACCCGTCCTCCAGTGTTCGTTAAAGCTGATGAACCTCTGGAAGCTGACGACTGGCTCCAGACTATGGAACAAAAATTCAGTCTTATCAATTGTACCGAAATCCAGAAGCCAGCTTTTGCAGCCCAACAACTTCGAGGAGCCGCAGGGGTTTGGTGGGCAAATTTATTAGCTGTTCAACCAGCTGACCACCGAATTACTTGGGCTGAGTTCAAGGAAGCCTTCCGGGCTCATTATATTCCTGATGGAATTATGAAGATGAAGCTTGAAGAGTTTTTAGCTCTTCGTCAAGGAGATGAACCAGTTATGCAGTACATTGGGAAGTTCAACCATCTATCCCAATATGCTTTTGATCAAGTCAACACTGATGAGAAGAAGAAAGGATGTTTTATGCGTGGATTGAATACAAAGCTTCAATCTATGATGACCACTTGTGGCAACATAAACTATCATGAGACAGTGAATATTGTTATAGCCAGTGAAGAAAAGAATCACAAGCATAAGGAGGCTAAGAAGAAGAGGGGAATTGTGTCAAGGCCTGGATCATCTGGCGGCAACAAGAAGCGTCAGAGGTTTGTATATCATCCGGTCCAACAGTTCCGCCCATCTTATCGTCCATCTTATCGTCCGCCTCAGCAGCAGCAGTATCCTCAGAGGACGTTTGCAAGGCCTACTATGCCTTTCAATACTCAACGTCAGCTGAATGTTCCTGCCATTCGTCCACCAGTGCCACAAGCTACCAATGGTCCATGTTATAATTGCGGAAAGGCGGGGCATTTTGCTCGTGAATGCCCTTATCCAAGGCAGAATATTCCCAATGCCAATGCACCAAGGCCAGCAGGAAATCAGCAAGCAAATCAGAATCGGGGAAATGCACAGAATAATCAAAAGGGTAAAGGTGCTCCGAAAACGGGAAAGGTTTTTCACACTCAAATAGAAGCTATTCCTGAAGGAGAACCTGTTATGCTTGGTATGTTCCCTGTTGCTCAACATCCAGCTATTACACTTTTTGATTCTGGTGCATCGCATACTTTTATGAATAGAACATTTGCGGAAAAGCATGATATACTTATTGATGAAACCCAAGATAACTTCTTGATACAGTCACCTGGGGGTCGACTAAGTACTAAGGAAATGGTACGTTAGGTACCTATAGATCTGGGTGGATATATATTTCCAACCTCCATGATAATCTTAAAAGATCCAAGTATAGATGTGATCTTGGGTATGAACTGGATGAACCAGAGAGGTGCAGTGATAGACACCTTGAATAGAACCATCAGACTCAACTTACCTAATAGCAAGTCTCAACTTCTTATCCATCTTCCTACTCTTAAGAGAGCAGTTGAGCAAGTGTGTGCTACCTCTGTCAAGGAAATCCAAGACATTCCAGTAGTCTGTGAGTTTCCTGATGTGTTCCCAGAGGATTTACCTGGTCTGCCACCAAATCGTGATGTGGAGTTTGAGATAGAACTCAAACCAGGCACAGCACCAATAGCCAGAAGGGCTTATAGGATGCCACCAAAGGAGTTAGCAGAGTTGAAAGCTCAGTTACAAGGCTTGCTAGATAAAGGTTTCATTCGACCTAGTTCGTCACCATGGGGTTGTCCAGCTATATTTGTAAAGAAGAAGGACCATACCCTGAGGCTATGTGTGGATTATCGTCCTTTAAATGAAGTGACAATCAAGAACAAGTATCCTTTGCCCCGTATTGATCTCCTCTTTGATCAACTTACTGGTGCAAAGGTATTCTCGAAGATAGATTTGAGATCAGGATATCATCAGATCAAGATCAAACCAGAAGATGTTCCGAAAACAGCATTCACTACTAGATACGGTATGTATGAATATCTAGTCATGTCTTTTGGTCTGACCAATGCCCCAGCACATTTCATGTATTTGATGAATTCAGTGTTCATGCCAGAACTAGATAAGTTCATGGTTGTGTTTATTGATGACATTCTCATCTATTCCAAAACCAAAGAAGAACATGCAGAACATCTCAGGATAGTGTTGACTCGCCTGAGAGAACATCAGTTATATGCTAAATTCAGTAAATGTGAGTTCTGGATAAATGAAGTTCAATTTTTGGGTCATGTTCTGTCAGCTGAAGGAGTGGCAGTGGATCCAAGTAAAGTTCAAGAGGTTCTTGACTGGAAGTTCCCAATTTCAGTACATCAAGTTCGGAGTTTCTTAGGATTGGCAGGGTATTATCGAAGATTTATCCCTGACTTCTCCAAGATCTCTAAACCCATGACCACACTGCTAAAAAATGACACTAAGTTTGTTTGGTCAAAGGAATGTGAAGAAGCTTTTCGGACTTTGAAAAAGTTGTTAACAACTGCACCAGTATTAGCCCAGCCAAACATTGAAAAGTCCTTTGATGTTTATTGTGATGCTTCAGGTAAAGGCATTGGGTGTGTACTGATGCAAGAAGGCAGAGTTATTGCCTATGCTTCGCGACAGCTTAAGCGACATGAAGAACATTACCCAACGCATGATTTAGAGTTAGCAGCTGTGGTTCATGCTCTAAAGATCTGGCGGCACTATTTATTGGGTAATACATGTCATATATACACCGATCATAAAAGTTTGAAGTATATTTTCACTCAGTCTGAGTTGAATATGTGTCAAAGAAGATGGTTGGAATTGATAAAAGATTATGATATTGAAGTGCACTATCACCCAGGTAAAGCTAATGTAGTGGCAGATGCACTCAGTCGAAAGGATCATTGCAATTGTCTAGAAGTCAAGCCAATTGATGTTACTTTGTGTTATGAGTTTGAAAAGTTAAGTCTTGAAATGATTCCACAAGGAAGTCTCGCCAATGTGATAGTTCAATCATCCATTAAGGATCAGATCATTGCGGCCCAAAAAGAAAGCAAGGGAATGATCCATCTAAAAGAAAAGATTCACTCTGAGCAAAATTCCAATTTCAAAATAGATGAAGCTGGAGTAATTTGGTTCAAGGGTCGGTTAGTGGTTCCAAAAGTTCCTGAGCTCCGAAAGCAGATTCTTGATGAAGCTCATGCAACCAGATTTTCAATACATCCAGACAGTAATAAGATGTATCATGATCTAAAACAGAGATTCTGGTGGACTAAGATGAAACTTGAAATTGCCAGTTATGTAACAAAATGTGATACTTGTCAGAAAGTGAAGTCTATTCATCTTAGGTCTGCTGGGGAGTTACAATCATTGCCAATTCCATCTTGGAACTGGGATGACATTAGTATGGACTTCATAGTAGGTCTACCCAAGACATTAAAAGGGTTTGATTCCATATGGGTCATTGTTGATCGTCTGACCAAATCAGCTCATTTCATATCTGTTAAAACAGCATATCCAGCATCTACCTATGCCCAGATATATTTGGACAGAATTGTAAGTCTGCATGGTATTCCAAAGACTATCATATCAGATAGGGGGACACAGTTTGTTAATGTTTTCTGGAGGCACTTACATGAATCCTTGGGTACCAAACTTCTGCATAGTACAGCTTATCATCCACAGACTGGTGGCCAAACTGAAAGGGTTAATCAGATCTTAGAAGACATGCTAAGATCTTGTGTGCTCAATTATTCAGAGAAATGGGATGAGTGTTTGCCTTTGGCAGAGTTCTCTTATAACAATAGTTATCAAGAGAGTATTAAGATGACACCATTTGAAGCTCTGTATGGCAGAAGATGCAGAACACCCATAAACTGGTCTGAACCGGGAGAGCGTAGTATCTTTGGAGTTGACTTGGTTAAAGAAGCTGAAGAAAAAGTCAGGGTAATTCGAGAGAATATAAAGAAAGCGCAATCCAGGCAAAAGAGCAATGCCGATAAGAGACGTCGGTCTCTTACTTTTGAAGTTGGTGATTATGTCTATCTCAAGGTGTCACCAATGAAAGGAGTTACTCGATTTGGAATCAAAGGAAAGTTAGCACCTCGATATATAGGTCCATATCAGATACTTAAAAGATATGGAAAGGTGGCATATCAACTTGACTTACCACCACAGCTATCTTTAGTCCATAATGTGTTCCATGTCTCTCAGTTGAAGAAATGTCTTCAAGTGCCTGACCATGTTATTCATGTTGAAGAGATTGAATTAGAGCCTGATCTGACATACTCAGAATATCCTATCAAGATTCTTGACCAGAAAGATCGAGTTACGCGAAAAAGAACTGTCAAGTTCTACAAGGTTCAATGGAATCAACATACGGAGGAAGAAGCCACGTGGGAGTTGGAAGAGTTTCTCTTAAAAAGTTTTCCAGAGTTTCTCTCTTCTGTGTAATCCTCGTAATCTGTCTTATGGGAATCTTTCCCTGCTTTATGTAAAGGTTAGTAATGGAAGTGCCGAACACATTTCCTTTTCCATTACTTAGCCTACAGGTTAAATCTCGGGTCGAGATTTCTTTAAGGGGGAAAGAGCTGTAACACTCTGGGGTTAAGCAAGACTAAAACTTGACATGTCATCATATGCACTGACATTTTATCTGAGTAAATAACCTGATTATGCATTCACTTAAAACAAGTTTAATTTTCATGCTTGTGCTTAGTGATAAGGAGTGTTTCAGTTTGCAATCCTAGTTTATGCTTTCTTGTTAAGAATAATGCTTTTATGCTTTATAAGGGTATTATGGTAATCTTATGTATAATAGTTGAATTTTATACCCAACCCTGGTATTGTGTCTCAAAGGTGTAGTGGGAACATGTTTCAAGCTACCTTTGAGGTGTAATTCCAGATTGGGATGAAATTCAAATAAATAGTTTAAATAATTCAAAAACCCTATTTTATCCCCTTTTCTATAAATTAAGATTTTGAAAGAATTTGGGTATGCTTTAAAAAGCAAAGTTGCTCTATTTCTGATTAGGAACAACTTTGGTGTTTAAAGTTTTTCAAGTGTTCTTGTGAAATCAAAAGTAATTGTAAAAGTCCTCTTTTGCCCTTTTTGTCCTCTTTTGTATTTCAAATCCTAATTCAAAATCTGAGCATATTTTGGGTATCTTGCAAAAATGAAAGATGTTCAGTATTGAATTCTGAGGATTTGATATTTTGGCATATTTTCAACTTTTATTCAAAAATCAAATGTAATTTTAGTTTTTCAGAAAGGGTAGAAAAGGAGGTGGGGAAAATGGGGGGGATAAGCTCACCTCCCTGTTCACGGCGGTGGCCGCCGCGATCTTTTGCCGGCGACGCCAGCGCGATGGCCGCAGTTCTCTCCCGAACCAACGTGCGACCGAGTTCGTGGCAAAGATACCCAGCCGCTGGCACTCTCCCTCGCGTCGTGGCGTCACCTCTAAGCTCGCCGTCGCCGTGTTTGCCACCAAGGCGCCGACGAGAACAATCCGGTCAAACCTCCAGATTCACCGTCTCCAGTCTTTTCCCATCCTTTTTCACCGCGCCTATAAGTACTTCACTTCTTTGCGCATCTCCTAGACCTATCCTCTCCACCTCTTCTGCACCAGAGAGCTCATACTCGCCGGTTTTCTTCCCGCCGAGCAGAAAGCGCCGCCGAGCTCGACCTCTCCGTGGTCAGCTCAACCGAGCACTTCTCCACTCTCTCTTTCTCGTGTTTGTGTTTCGTCTTGATCCCAAAGAGCTCATAGGCTCGATGATTCCTTGTCTGGTGCTCAGGTTTTACCGGAACAGCGTCGTCTTCGCCGGAGTTCACCGCCGAAGGCCACTGCTCCGTGGACGCCTACTCTCCAAGCAACCTCCGCTCAAACCGGCTTCTCCATCAGCCCCAGGGTGAGCTTCTAGACCTTCCTAGCCTCTTCGTTTGCTTGCTACCGGTCTAGGATCGCCGAAACAGGGCTGGCCGAGATCCGATCCGCCGCCATGCATGGCCAGGCTCAACCCGAGTGGTAGAGTGTAGGGTTGAGAGCTCAATCGACTGCGGCTGTCTTGCCGGTGTTGATGCTCACGTCAGCCGAGTCTCTTCTGGCCAGAGTCGGCCGGCGTAAGGCCCGTCGGTGCTCGGTTCGCCGTCGTGCACACCGGCCATGGTCGGGGACCTTGTGGTTGTAAAGATGAGAAGTTCCTGGGTGTTGGTTGCAAAGTCGCAGACTCAGGTGAATAGCGCCATGGACTGCGGGTTGTTTTAGTGTTAGCCGAAGGGTTTTTCTGCAAAGCTGTCAGGCTCACCGCTTCGCTCGAGCCAAGCCTCGGGCGAACGCGTTCACTATCCCGCCCGAGCTAGGCCTCGGACGGACGAGCGTTTTTCCGTCTCGCCCGAGCCTCGAGCTAAGTCTCGAGCTAAGCCTCGAGCGGACACATGCGCAGCGTATCGCCCGAGCTAGGCCTCGGACGAGCGAGCGTTTTTCCGTCTCGCCCGAGCCCTGAGTCAAGCCTCGGGTAGACGTTTGTCTCGTTGTCTCGCTGGAGCCAGGCCTCGAGCGGACCCTCGGGCGCTGTCCCGCTCGCGCCGAGCCTCGAGCGAACGCACACACACTCACCTACCGACGTGCGCTCGCGCCACGCTGGGCCGAGTTGGCTTGGGCCGAAAGCCCAGTTTGGGTTTGTTCAAGTTTTTCTTTTTCTGGCTTTATGCACAGTAATCAGTTTTGTTGTTTTTGCTATAATTAATCTATAACTCTGTTAATTATGAAATTTGACATGATAGATGATAGCATATCTGTGCTAATATAAAAATTATAAAATTTGTGTTTTGAGTACTTTTGATATGACATTTAAATCTGTGTTTTAATTAATAAATGTAACGTTGTTGATTTATGTAATTTTCTGTGTTTCTCCAAAAATCATAAAATTTGACATGGGAGTTTATATCTTTGATATACACCTTCAGGTTCAATTTCATCTCTGTTTGACAAAGTATGCTTGGTGTATAAATAAAAGGCTAATTAAAATAATTAATAAAATAAATAGAAATAGTTGATCTCTGTAGATTTGTGTGACTTTTGGAATTGTTTGACAACCAATGGGAAACTAGCAAGATTTGCTCCCTGGTTATGGGTTTCCTTTATACAAATGCCTTTTTGTTGCTTGTAAGTTGCTTTATCAGAAAATAATAAAACTTGTTTAGTATTTATAATAACTAAAGTGGGTTTGTTGGTTTGCAACTTTACCGTGAGGGAAAGTTGTACTTTGTAAAGGGTATAGTTAAGAAAATTTCCATCTTTACCATGATCACATCATAAGCATCTCATTATTCATGCATATGCACTTTTACGTGTAGATCCCGCTTCGGAAGGCCCTAACTCTCAGTGGATTTCTCCTGAGGGTGCAGACCTTTCTTGTTTTTCAGAATCTTCGGACTTCACCGATCCTCAAGGCAAGCCCCGGTGCATTTAACCCTTTCCTTGAATTTATAAAATGATTTCCTTAAATGCTTTTGAGTTAAATTATTGCATTAGGTTTATAGGAGTTGTGTGCTATCCTAATTGATGCACTATCCACCTTGACCACTGATACACCCGATACCTGCTTTTCAAAAGTATTTGAAAAATGCTTAGCAATGCTTATCGAATTAGACTTTGCAATAAAATGTCATTTTCAAAAGTGTGATCACTTAAGGAATGTTTATGGGAATTTGGCTTTACTCCCGACTGTTGGCTAAGTATCTGATCCATACCAAGTCAATGGCAAGGAGAGGTTGTCCTAGCGTACGGTGCCGTCATGTTGTAGTCCGGGACTCAACAGTTGACACCGACCGGGACCGGGTTGAAAAAACTGACAGGACTGTTACGCTTGGGTGAAATATAACCAAGGTACAATTCTGGCGGAAAAATTAGGGACCATCCGTGTGGAAGCCTGCTGGCCAAGACTTGCAACTATTCACATACTACGGAAAGCTCTGGCTCCGAGGAATCCTTTATTGGGACCGACAACCGCGCACTGGGAGTGGAGAGATGGCAGAAGTAGCTTGTACCCACGTGGTCGTCGTACCTGGAAAAGAGTGGTGTACTGTACTTCTGGGTGGCGTAGGACCGGGCCCAATCTTGGAGGAATCGTGGTAGACGGGTTGGCCTATGCAAGCTTGGGTGCTACATATGCCGTGTGAATAGGGATCCTCAGCTGAGTATTCTTTATCCGGATTAACGTTGCTCCTCGGTTATGGAGACTTGGTCTACTGACTGTCAACGGAGAGTGGTTCTCAACTAGGTATGTTTTGAAATGTAGAATGAATCATGAACGATGAAGAATTGAGAGTTACTTGAATCTTTCCTAAACAAAACAAGATTTACAAAAATGCTTTTTGTGCAAAATTTTTGTTTTTGTTTAAGCCTTACCTTGACTTCCTAAGCCTCTCATTCCTGAGTCTTCTCCTCTTTTCTAGTCGGTTAAGTCTTGTTGAGTACTTTTGTACTCAGGGTTTGTTAACCCTTGTTGCAGATGAGTACATGGATCCACCTTTTGATGGACAGTGCTACTTCACTCTAGTAGAAGAAAGTGATAACGATTCTGATGTGTGACCTTGGGCAAGTAACCTCTTTTGAATGAGTTTTGTAATATAAAGTTCCGAACAAGTTATGTAATAAATATTTTGGTGATGTAAGCTTTAAACCTAAGTTTTAATCTATGTATATTAATCTTTCCGCTTTTACTCTGATTTATCTTATCTATAAAACTGTTGTAATACTATGATGCTTGATGAGGGATTATCCTGGAAAGAATGTAACGTGGATGATTCGGGTTTCCCGAGGACACCCGACAGACCTCTTGAATCATTTGGAACTCGTGCACGCCGATCAAAGGTCCTTAGGACAATGATGGGTGCATGTGGGCCACTTAATTTAGGAGGTTCTGCCACATGTATAGGGCGAGGGTTTTGCCCGGGGAGCTGCCAATTGTCCCTGCAGCTCCTTTGTTGTGGGAGCCCCTGGTTCCAGTGGAGGGGGGATTTGAGGAGGAGGCCAAAGGTTTCGGTGATTTGGTGTTGATTGAGGGGAGCGATGGTTCCTTGTAAAGATTTTTTATTTTTGGGATATGTTCGTTGTTGTAACGTTATTTTGTAACGGCATGAGAAAGGCGTATGGGTTGTGTGCCATGTTTGCTGTGCTATTTAACGTTTCTTATATTGTTTTAACAGCGACGCCCTGTTTTATTTTTGGCGAGGCTCGCGCGCTTGCTCTTGTGAGCTTGTTTTGAAAAAACAGCGACGCCCCCTTTTTCTTTTAGCGAGGCTCGCGCATTTGCTCTTGTGAGCTTGTTTTGAAAAAACAGCGACGCCCCCTTTTTCTTTTAGCGAGGCTCGCGCATTTGCTCTTGTGAGCTTGTTTTGAAAAAACAGCGACGCCCCCTTTTTCTTTTAGCAAGGCTCGCGCATTTGCTCTTGTGAGCTTGTTTTGAAAAAACAGTGACGCCCCCTTTTTCTTTTAGCGAGGCTCGCGCGTTTGCTCTTGTGAGCTTGTTTTGAAAAAACAGCGACGCCCCCTTTTTCTTTTAGCGAGGCTCGCGCATTTGCTCTCGTGATGAGCTTCTGATGTGCTTTTGCGGGGGTGCTTGATGTTTTTGGACTTTGCGCCTCCCTTTGTTTTAGGCGGAGGTGAAAGCTTGTTTTTTGCGAGCCCCTGTCGTTTGTGCCAGGGTGCTCGACTTTCCTCCCCTTATCTTAGGCGGAGGTGAAGTTTGCTTTTTTGCGAGCCCCTGTCGTTTGTGCCAGGGTGCTCGACTTTCCTCCCCTTATCTTGGGCGGAGGTGAAGTTTGCCTTTTGCGAGCCCCTGTCATTTGTGCCAGGGTGCTCGACTTTCCTCCCCTTATCTTAGGCGGAGGTGAAGTTTGCCTTTTGCGAGCCCCTGTCGTTTGTGCCAGGGTGCTCGACTTTCCTCCCCTTATCTTAGGCGGAGGTGAAGTTTGCTTTTTTGCGAGCCCCTGTCGTTTGTGCCAGGGTGCTCGACTTTCCTCCCCTTATCTTGGGCGGAGGTGAAGTTTGCCTTTTGCGAGCCCCTGTCGTTTGTGCCAGGGTGCTCGACTTTCCTCCCCTTATCTTAGGCGGAGGTGAAGTTTGCCTTTTGCGAGCCCCTGTCGTTTGTGTCAGGGTGCTCGACTTTCCTCCCCTTATCTTAGGCGGAGGTGAAGTTTGCTTTTTGCGAGCCCCTGTCGTTTATGCCAGGGTGCTCGACTTTCCTCCCCTTGTCTTGGGCAGAGGTGAAGTTTGCTTTTTGCGAGCCCTTGTCGTTTGTGCCAGGGTGCTCGACTTTCCTCCCCTTATCTTAGGCGGAGGTGAAGTTTTCTTTGAAAGGAAAAGGAATGTTTTTCGAAGCAATCTTAGCAGGTTTTCATTGAATGTAGCACTCTTGAGAGAGACCCGCTTTTTCGATGTTTGTTAGTAGAGGTTTGGAGATTTTACTTTTTTGGGGGTTCTAACCTGTATTGATGCTTTGGATACTGCCTCGTTAAAAAACCTTACGCCCCTTCGTAAGGAAAAAGAGTGCAGCTCCTTTGTTTAGTTACATTCATAGAAATGGAAACATGAGAAGCGAAGATGAATTACAACTTGCGAGGGCTCGCTAGGGCCCCACTATGGGTAGTATTTGCGAAGGTCGTCGATGTTCCAAGTGTGAGGCAGGATGTTACCCTCGCTGTCGGAGAGGTGGAAAGAGCCAGGACGGTTGCTTTCCACGATCAAGTATGGACCTGTCCACTTGGGCTGAAATTTTCCTGCCAAGCTGGCATTTTGTTTTCTGATGAGGACGAGGTCACCCTTCTGCAACTCTTTGATTCTGATCTTTTTATCTCTCCATTTTCTGGTTTCTTCTTGGTACTTGCGAAGGTTGTGCACTGCATTGCATCTTGCTTCTTCGAGTAGGTCTTTATCGAGCGATTGGGCTTGCTCGTCAGATGCGAGGGTTGTTCTGAGCGATCCGTATTTTAGCTCTTCTGGAAGCACCGCTTCTTCGCCGAACAGCAGCTTGAAAGGAGTGAATTTTGTTGCTCTGCATTCTGAGGTGTTGTGAGACCAGGTGACCGAAGGTAGTTCATCGGCCCATTTACCCTTGGGTCTACCCTGCAGCTTTTTGGAGATAGCTTGGAATATTGTCGCATTGGCTCTTTCAACCAGGCCGTTGGATTGCGGGTGTCGGACAGAGGCGAAGCATAATATTGTCCCAATTTGTGCACAGAATTCTTTGAAGACCTCGCTGTCAAACTGAGTGCCATTGTCGACAGTTAGGTGCGGAGGAACTCCAAAGCGACAAACTATTTGTTGCCAGAAAAACTTTTTAACTGTGAGGGAAGTGATGGAGGACAGTGGCCTTGTTTCAATCCATTTTGTGAAGTATTCCACAGCTACCACCGTATAGCGAAGGTTCCCGGGAGCTGTCGGTAATGGGCCTACGAGGTCCATCGCCCACCTTTGCAGAGGCCAGGTTGGGCATATGAGATTTGTGGGTGCCCCTGGGGCGTTTTGGTTTTTTGCCATCAGTTGACAACCCTCGCAATGCTTGACGATGGTTTCCGCATCTCTTAATGCTGTTGGCCAGTAGAAGCCTTGCCGGAACGTTTTGCCGACTAGAGCCCTCGGGCCGTTGTGAGAACCACAAATGCCCTCGTGGATTAACTTGAGAATGTCATTGCCTTCAGACTGTGACACACATTTGAGCCATGGCGAGGTTACCGAAGCTTTGTACAACGTATTGTCAATGATCTTGTATCCTCGCACTCTTTGTTTTAGTCTGTTTTCTTCTTCTCTGTTGTTTGATTCATGGAGCCCCTTGATGTAGGCCATGATGGGTGCTCTCTAATCCTCGCACTGAATTGCGCTGATCAGCTTGATGCTGATTTCAGAAGCCTCGAAGGCTGACCGAGTGGAAACCTCGTAGAACACATCTGGAGGAAGCTGTGACTGTTGCGCGGCTGCTTTGGCTAAGCAATCTGCTTCGCTGTTTTCAGTCCTTGATATTGCTTTTATGGTTATGCCGAGGAAGAAAGATTCTAACCTTCAGACATATTGAAAATACTTTTGAAGCTCTAGGTCTTTTGCTTTGTAGTTCTTTTCAATGTGCCCCGCAATGACTTGAGAGTCTGTGTTGATTAGTGCCCTTCGGACTGATAACGATCGCAGCCTTGAAAGCGCCAGAATCACAGCCTCATATTCAGCGGAGTTGTTTGTGCATTTGAAGTCAAGCCTTCGTGCGTATCTCAGCTTCGACCCGGAAGGCGAGACTAGAACGGTCGAGGCACCGGCTCCAGTTGCACCCCAGGCCCCGTCGACGTAAACGATCCAAAACTGGTCCTGCTGCAGCTCACCGGGGCGAGGGTCGGGTGTCCATTCTGCTATGAAATTAGTCAGCACTTGTGATTTGATCACTGTTCTGCCAACGAAGGTTACGACATAACTGTTAAGCTCGACTGCCCATTTTGCAATTCTTCCAACGGCTTCGTTGTTTTTGAAAATGTTCTCGAGAGGGTACGTCGAAGGTACTTGGATCTCGTGCGCCTGGAAATAGTGCTTGAGCTTTCTTGATGCCATGACGACGGCATGTGCTATTTTCTCAAGCTCCGAATAATTTCTCTTTGGGCCTTCGAGGGTTTCTGAAACATTGTAGATTGGAGCTTGTCTGGTTTTATTGTTTTCGCGGAGCTCCTTGATGAGGACTGCGCTTGCTGCGTGTGGCGAAGCTGCGACGTAGAGTAACAATAAGTCTCCCTTGCTTGGGCTGGTCAGTGCAGTCAAGCTGGTCAGATACTTTTTCAACACGTTGAAGGCCTTTTGCTGCTGGGGACCCCAATTGAATGGAGCGTTGCTTCTGAGTGTTTCAAAGAAGGGTAACCCTCGCTCTGCGGATCTTGAGATGAATCTGCTAAGTGCTGCCAAACGACCGGTCAGACGCTGAGCTGCTTTCTTGGTCGCCGGAGGTTCCATGTTCATGATGGCATCAATCTTCTCAGGGTTGGCTTCGATTCCTCTGGCTGAGACGATGCAACCTAGCAATTTACCTTCGCTTACCCCGAAAACACATTTTTCTGGGTTTAGTTTCAGTCCGGCGGACCGGAGGTTGCTGAATACCCTCGACAAGTTTGGTATGTGGTTCTCTTTTAGTTCACTCTGGACGACTAGGTCATCTACATAGGCGGAGACAACATGCTCATCCTTGAAAACTTCGGAGGTCATGCGAGCGAAGGTTGAGCCTGCATTTTTCAAACCTTCTGCCATCCTTCGGAAGCAAAAGGTGCCCGAGGGTGTGATAAAGCTTGTTTTTTCTTCGTCTTCTTCATTCATCCAGATCTGGTGATAGCCTGAGAAGCAATCAAGGAGGGATAGCATTTGGCAACCTGCCGCTCTGTCGACCAGGGTGCTTATGTTTGGGAGGGGGAAATCATCCTTCGGACAGGCTTTGTTCAAGCAAGTGAAATCGACGCACATTCGGCATTTTTTGTTCTTCTTTTGGACTAGGACCACATTTGAGAGCCAAGTTGGGTATTTGACTGGGCGAATGACGCCTGCGTCCAGAAGCCTTTTTACCTCAGCCTTCGCTGCCTCCTTTCTTTCTTCTGACATCTTGCGAAGCTTTTGTTTGATTGGGCGATAGCCTGTTTTGATGTTCAGGCTTTGCTTGATCATTGATCTGTTGACTCCTTTTAGGTCTTCTGCGGACCAAGCGAAGGTGTCGGAATTTTCTCTGAGGAAGTTGACGAGGTTGCCTTCTGATTGAGGGCCTAGGTTGGCTGAAATGATCACCTTTCTTTCGGCATTACCCTCGAAGAGTTGGACCTATTTGGTTTCCTCCTTTGGCGCTGCCTTCACTCTGTCATTGCAGACCTCGCCCTCGACGCTGATACCGGGGGTTTGAGGTTTTGACAAATTGTGTACATTACGTTGCCCCGGGGCTACGTTCCCTTCAGCTGTCCTTGCAATGTCCTGGTCCCCAAATACTGCGACCACACCCTTCGGAGCGGGAAGTTTCATGCATAGGTAGGCGGGATGGATGACCGCATTGAACGTGTTTGTGACCCCTCGGCCAAAAATGGCATTGTATGGGTAGAACATGTCGACGACATCAAATGTAATATGTTCCGTCCTGCAGTTGAATTGGTCGCCGAAGGTCACGGGCAGAGAAATTTTCCCGACGGCTCTCACTTGCTGACCACCGAAACCGTATAGGGGGATGTCGGCCGGTTGCAGAAGGTTCCTATCAAGCTTCATGCTGTCGAAGGTTGAAGCGAACAAGATGTCAGCGGAGCTTCCTGTATCGATCAGTATTTTGGTGACAGTCCACCCAGCGAGGTTGGTTTCGATCACCATAGCATCTGTGTGAGGGTAATCTCTTAGCTTCATGTCACTGGAATCGAAGGTTATGGGGATGTGGGACCAACGACCGAACTTATGTGGTCCTTCGACGGCCACGTGGTGAACGCGTCTGGCATGTTCCTTCCTCTGTCGTTTGTTACCATGGTCCTCATTTGAACCTCCGGTGATAGCTAGAATCACACCGAAGGTTGAAGTTGGATTGTTGATGGTCGTTTGGCTCGGGGCTTCGGCTTTCACAGGTTGTGGTGCTGGTAACGCGGGGATTGGCGGTGATGGTGGCAGAGCGTTGGTGGCTTGGTGGGTTGTTGGGATTTGGTTTTGGGGGTGGTTGGGTATGTAACTGTGTAAGTTGGATTTTGGCGTTGTGGAATGGTGGTTGGCTGATAAGAGGTTTGGTTGTAGAGTGGGTGATGAGTGTAAGGGGGTTGTTGCGAAGGTAGGCCGTAGTTTATGGGGGTATAGTGGTATGATGGATTTGGTGGGTGGAAACTTGGTTTCCTTGTGTGGTTGATGGTTCGGGAGTCTGACGAAGCAGCTTTCCTGGATTCCTGGTATTCTTTTCCCTTGGCGAAGCATTCTCATTGCTTTGTTGTGTGCCCCTTTCCCATTCCACAGAAGTGACAATACATTTTGGCAGGATCTCGCTGCTGGAACCGCTGATTCGGCGGAGGTGGCAAGCCCTGCGGGGCCTGGCTGCTCGGGTGTTGAGCGTCCCGTCTTTGATCTTCATAATTTGTTGCTTTGTTGATTGCACCGACGTTGCTTTGCTCTTGGCGAAGGTTGCTTTCTCTCGGTTGAGGCCTCGGCTGTGGCCTCTGCTGAGACCTCCGAGCATCGGATTTCGCTCTGAAATCCATATCAGCTCTACAGTATCTTTCCATTGTTTCATGCAACTCTTCGATTGAGTTTGCCGGTTTTCTGGCAAATTTTGAGGAGCATGGTCCTGGGCGCAGGCCACTGACTGTAGCGAGGATGACAGCCTCGTCAGATATCCCCGGGGTCCTTGCTCTGAGTTGAATAAACCTTCGCCAGTAATCTTGGAGCGGCTCGCGTTCTTCTTGCTTGCAATTGAACAGCTCGATGGGGTTTGACGGGGCTGGAGTGATGCCCTTGAAATTTGTACACAGGTTGTCTCTGAGGGTGGCCCAGGAATCCACAGTTCCGGGGCGAAGGTTGCTGTACCAAGTTTGTGCGATGTCTCGCAGAATGATGACAAAGGATTTTGCCATTGTTGATTCATCACCGCCTGCTGCGGCAACCGCTGC
>CM019822.1:47598833-47614478 GCA_009763385.1 Coix lacryma-jobi var. lacryma-jobi | reverse complement strand
GAGAAGCACAGCGAGACACTACACAACCCTAGAAACCCAACGTAAAAGTCGAAAATCAAAACCGACAACGTACGAACGAACTACAGACGAAAGCACGCAAACCAGTACTGACCGGACTCTGCCTGCGTCTGATCAAGGATGACCAGACGCGTCCGGTCAGACAAAAGTCGTTCGGGAACCTTACTGTTTCGGACCGGACTCTGGGGTTCAGTGCGTCCGGTCACAGCCTGAGCGTCTGGTCACATAAAACGCAAACGATGAACAGTGCGACAAGCGAGTCCGGTCACTAGACTTCAGAGCGTCCGGTCAGTTACGAGGAAAATTCACGCTGAACATTCAATGACCGGACACAATGGGTCAGCATCCGGTCAGATCGTGGCCAGCGTCCGGTCACCCCGAAAACCACCTGTTCGTCCACCGATTTGACTCCATCTCACCCAAAACGAATCCTCGAGGGATCAAACTTGGTGAGAGAAGTCACAAGGAAGATAGTGAGCTACTCCTACGAGATCATGGCTCGAACCTATCTCCAAATCGATGAATCAAAGAATTTCGGGGAAGGGAGACAAAAACCGAACCGAAACGAAAATCAATCGATCTACTAGCTCGTGAGGTTAGAGATAAATTCCTTCGGTGGAAAGAAGTGCCTCACGATCTAGAACAACTCAGTTCAAACGGATTTGGAAAAGACGCATCGAGTGGAGAGATTGATCAACAGGAAAAATGTGGAGAAAAGCAACCCGCGAAGAACAAGAACAAAATGCGAATCACAACCATGAATTTGCAACCGTGTGGCTACCACACGCTACAATAGTGAGATTACAGTCTCACTTCCTCAAAATCTCATGAACACAGAGGTATGGTTCTCTGTGGATCTCAGTTCGCTACAGCACGGAATAGGGAGAGCAGGAAACCCTAGAAGCAAAAGAGCAAATGACTGAGATGAGATGGGAGGTGGGTGTCTCCCTCTACTTATCCTAATTCTAATTCCCACTCTACCCCTAGTTATTTACAGAGCGAACCAGCCAAACTCTAAGGCTATCCTGGACCAACTCGAAGATGATGATGATCCGACGGCTACGCCCGCACAACTGGTAGCGTTGCCTCGACGCAACCTGTGGCAGAACCTCCTAAATTAAGTGGCCCACATGCACCCATCATTGTCCTAAGGACCTTTGATCAGCGTGCACGAGTTCCAAATGATTCAAGAGGTCTGTCGGGTGTCCTCGGAAACCCGAATCATCCACGTTACATTCTTTCCAGGATAATCCCTCATCAAGCATCACAGTATTACAACAGTTTTATAGATAAGATAAATCAGAGTAAAAGCGGAAAGATTAATATACATAGATTAAAACTTAGGTTTAAAGTTTACATCACCAAAATATTATTACATAACTTGTTCGGAACTTTATATTACAAAACTCATTCAAAAGAGGTTACTTGCCCAAGGTCACACATCAGAATCGTTATCACTTTCTTCTACTAGAGTGAAGTAGCATTGTCCATCAAAAGGTGGATCCATGTACTCACCTGCAACAAGGGTTAACAAACCCTGAGTACAAAAGTACTCAACAAGACTTAACCGACTAGAAAAGAGGAGAAGACTCAGGAATGAGAGGCTTAGGAAGTCAAGGTAAGGCTTAAGCAAAATCAAGTATTTTGCACAAAAAGCATTTTGTAAACCTTGTTTTATTTTGGAAAGATTTATTCTCAATTCTTCATTGTTCAAGATTCATTTTATCTTTCAAAAACATCCCTAGTTGAGAACCACTCTCCGTTGACAGTCGAAGACCAAGTCTCCATAACCGAGGAGCAACGTTAATCCGGATAAAGAATACTCAGCTGAGGATCCCTATTCACACGGCATATGTAGCACCCAAGCTTGCATAGACCAACCCGTCTACCACGATTCCTCCAAGATTGGGCCCGGTCCTACGCCACCCAGAAGTACAGTACACCACTCTTATCCAGGTACGACGACCACGTGGGTACAAGCTACTTCCGCCATCTCTCCACTCCCAGTGCGCGGTTGTCGGTCCCAATAAAGGATTCCTCGGAGCCAGAGCTTTCCGTAGTATGTGAATAGTTGCAAGTCTTGGCCAGCAGGCTTCCACACGGATGGTCCCTAATTTTTCCGCCAGAACTGTACCTTGGTTATATTTCACCCAAGCGTAACAGTCCTGTCAGTTTTTCAACCCGGTCCCGGTCGGTGTCAACTGTTGAGTCCCGGACTACAACATGACGGCACCGTACGCTAGGACAACCTCTCCTTGCGTTGACTAGGTACGGATCAGATACTTAGCCAACAGTCGGGAGTAAAGCCAAATTCCCATAAATATGTCTTTAAGTGATCACACTTTTGAAATTGGCATTTTTGCAAATCTATTGTATAGCAATCACTAAGCATTTTGCAAATAGTTTTAAAACAAGGCAGGGTAGATCTTCAGGTGGAGGTAAACAGTGTAAGGAGTAGGTCATCACACACTCCTATAACCTAATGCAGTAGTTTATCTCAACAACATTTTAATAAACCCTTTATAAAAACAAGTAAATGTTAAAAGGCACCGGGGCTTGCCTTGAGGATCGGTGAAGTCCGAGGATTCTGAAAAACAAGAAAGGTCTGGCACCCTCAGGAGAAATCCACTGCGAGTTAGGGCCTTCCGAAGCGGGATCTACACGTAAAAGTGCATATCATGAATAATGAGATGCTTATGATGTGATCATGATAAAGATGGAAATTTTCTTAACTATACCCTTTACAGAGTACAACTTTCCTCACGGTAAAGTTGCAAACAACAAAACCCACTTTAGTTATTATAAACACTAAACAAGTTTTATTATTTTCTGATAAAGCAACTTACAAGCAAACAAAAGGCATTTGTATAAAGGAAACCCATAACCAGGGAGCAAATCTTGCTAGTGTCCCATTGGTTGTCAAACAATTCCAAAAGTCACACAAATCTACAGGGATCAACTATTCTATTTATTTTATTAATTATTTAATTAGCCTTTATTTATACACCAAGCATACTTTGTCTAAGCAGAGATGAAATTAAACCTGAAGGTGTATATCAAAGATATAACTCCCATGTCAAATTTATGATTTTTGGAGAAACACAGAAATTACATAAATCAACAACGTTACATTTATTAATTAAAGCATAGATTTAATTGTATATCAAAAGTATTCAAAACACAAATTTATAATTTTTATATTAGCACAGATATGCTATCCTCTGTCATGTCAATTTCATAATTAACAGAGTTATAGATTAATTATAGCAAAAACAACAAACTGATTACTGTGCATAAAGCCAGAAAAAGAAAACTTGAAACGAACCCAAACTGGGCTTTCAGCCCAAGCCAACTCAGCCCAGCGTGGCGCGAGCGCACGGCGGTGAGTGCGGGTGCGATCGCTCGAGGCTCGGCGCGAGCGAGACAAAAAGCGCCCGAGGGTCCGCTCGAGGCATGGCTCTAGCGAGACAACGAGACAAACGTCTACCCGAGGCTTGACTCAGGGCTCGGGCGAGGCGGAAAAACGCTCGCCCGTCCGAGGCCTAGCTCGGGCGATACGCTGCGCATGTGTCCGCTCGAGGCTTAGCTCGAGACTTAGGGCGAGGCTCGGGCGAAACGGAAAAAACGCTCGTCCGTCCGAGGCCTAGCTCGGGCGGGATGGTGAACGCGTCGCCCGAGGCTCGGCTCGAGCGAAGCGGTGTGCCTAACAGCTTTGCAGAAAAGCCCTTTGCTAACACTAAAACAACCCGCAGTCCAAGGCGCTATTCACCTGAGTCTGCGACTTTGCAACCAACACCCTGGAACTTCTCATCTTTACCAACACAAGGTCCCCGACCATGGCCGGTGTGCACGACGGCGAACCGAGCGCCGACGGGCCTTACGCCGGCCGACTCTGGCCAGAAGAGACTCGGCTGACGCGAGCATCCACACCGGCAAGACAGCCGCAGTCGATTGAGCTCTCAAACCCTACACTTCTACCACTCCGGGTTGAGCCTGGCCACGCATGGCGGCGGATCGGATCTCGGCTAGCCCTGTTCCGGCGATTCTAGATCGGTAGCAAGCAAACGGAGAGGCTAGGAAGGTCTAGAAGCTCACCCTGGTGCTGATGGAGAAGCCGGTTCGAGCGGAGGTTGCTTGGAGAGTAGGCCGTCCACGGAGCAGTGACCTTCGGTGGTGAACTCCGGCGAAGACGACGCTGTTCCGGTAAAACCTAAGCATCAGACAAGGAACCATCGAGCCTATGAGCTCTTTGGGATCAAGACGAAACACAAACACGAGAAAGAGAGAGAGTAGAGAAGTGCTCAGTTGAGCTGACCACGGAGAGGTCGAGCTCGGCGGCGCTTTCTGCTCAGGCGGGAAGAAAACCGGCGAGTATGAACTCTCTGGTGCAGAAGAGGTGGAAAGGATAGGTCTGAGAGATGCGCAAAGAAGTGAAGTACTTATAGGCGCGGTGAAAAAGGATGGGAGAAGACTGGAGACGGTGAATCTGGAGGTTTGACCGGATTGTTCCCGTCGTAGCCTTGGTGGCAAACACGGCGACGGCGAGCTTAGAGGTGACGCCACGACGCGAGGAAGAGTGCCAGCAGCAGCTACATCGCCACGGACTCAGTCGTGCGTTGATTCGGGAGAGAACTGCGGCCATCGCGCTGGCGTTGCCGACCCTAGCTCGGGCGGTCACCGCCATGAACAGAAGCTCAAACTTATCCCCCCTCCTTTTTTCTTTTCTATCCTTACAGAAAAAAACTAAAATTACATTTGATTTTTTGAATATAAGCTGAAAAATATGCCAAATATCAAATGCTCAGAATTCAATACTGAACATCTTTCATTTTTGCAAGATACCCAAAATATGCTCAGATTTTGAATTAGGATTTGAAATACAAAGAGGACAAAAGGACAAAAGAGGACTTTTACAATTACTTTGATTTCACTAAAACACTTGAAAAACTTTAAAACACCAAAGTTGTTTCTAAACAGAAATAGAGCAACTTTGCTTTTTAAAGTATACCCAAATTCTTTCAAAATTTTGATTTATAGCAAAGGGGATAAAATAGGGTTTTTGAATTATTTAAACTATTCTATTGAATTTCATTCCAATCTGGAATTACATCTCCAAGGTAGCTTGAAACATGTTCTCACTACACCTTTGAGACATAATACCAGGGTTGGGTATAAAATTCAACTACTATACATAAGATTACCATAATACCCTTATAAAGCATAAAAGCATTATTCTTAACAAGAAAGCATAAACTAGGATTTCAACTTAAAGCACTCCTTATCACTAAGCACAAGCATGAAAATTAAACTTGTTTTAAGTGAATGCATAATCAGGTTATTAACTCAGATAAAATGCCAGTGCATATGATGACATGTCAAGTTTTAGTCTTGCTTAACACCAGAGTGTTACAGCCTCTTTCCCCCTTAAAGAAATCTCGTCCCGAGATTTAACCTGTAGGATAAGTAATGGAAAAGGAAATGTGTTCGGCACTTCCATTACTAACCTTTACATAAAGCAGGGAAAGATTCCCATAAGACAGATTACGAGGATTACACAGAAGAGAGAAACTCTGGAAAACTTTCTAAGAGAAACTCTTCCGACTCCCACGTGGCTTCTTCCTCCGTATGTTGATTCCATTGAACCTTGTAGAACTTGACAGTTCTTTTTCGTGTAACTCGATCTTTTCTGGTCAAGAATCTTGATAGGATATTCTGAATATGTCAGATCAGGCTCTAATTCAATCTCTTCAACATGAATGACATGATTCAGGCACTTGAAGACATTTCTTCAACTGGAGAGACATGGAACACATTATGGACTAAAGATAGCTGTGGTGGTAAGTCAAGTTGATATGCCACCTTTCCACATCTTTTAAGGATTTGATATGGACCTATATATCGAGGTGCCAACTTTCCTTTGATTCCAAATCGAGTAACTCCTTTCATTGGTGACACCTTGAGATAAACATAATCACCAACTTCAAAGGTAAGAGACCGACGTCTTTTATCGGCATAGCTCTTTTGCCTGGATTGCGCTTTCTTTAGGTTCTCTTGAATTACCCTGACTTTTTCTTCAGCTTCCTTAACCAAGTCAACTCCAAAGATACTACGCTCTCCCGGTTCAGACCAGTTTAAGGGTGTTCTGCATCTTCTGCCATACAGAGCTTCAAATGGTGCCATCTTAATACTCTCTTGATAACTATTGTTATAAGAGAACTCTGCCAAAGGCAACATTCATCCCATTTCTCTGAATAATTGAGCACACAAGATCTTAACATATCTTCTAAGATCTGATTAACCTCTTTCAGTTTGGCCCCCAGTCTGTGGATGATAAGCTGTACTATGTAGAAGCTTGGTACCCAAAGACTCATGTAAGTGCCTCCAGAAAACATTAACAAACTGTGTCCCCCTATCTGATACGATGGTCCTTGGAACACCATGCAGACTTACAATTCTGTCCAAATATATCTTGGCATAGGTAGATGCTGGATATATTGTCTTCACAGATATGAAATGAGCTGATTTGGTCAGACGATCAACAATGACCCATATAGAATCAAACCCTTTTGATGTCTTGGGCAGACCTACTATAAAGTCCATACTAATGTCATCCCACTTCCAAGATGGAATTGGCAATGATTGTAACTCCCCAGCAGACCTAAGATGAATAGCCTTCACTTTCTGACAAGTATCACATTTTGTTACATAACTGGCAATTTCAAGTTTCATCTTAGTCCACCAGAATCTCTGCTTTTAGATCATGATACATCTTATTACTGCCTGGATGTATTGAAAATCTTGTTGCATGAGCTTCATCAAGAATCTGCTTTCGGAGCTCAGGAACTTTTGGAACCACTAACCGATCCTTGAACCAAATTACTCCAGCTTCATCTATTTTGAAATTGGAATTTTGCTCAGAGTGAATCTTTTCTTTTAGATGGATCATTCCCTTGCTTTCTTTTTGGGCCGCAATGATCTGATCCTTAATGGATGATTGAACTGTCACATTGGCGAGACTTCCTTGTGGAATCATTTCAAGACGTTAACTTTTCGAACTCATAACACAAGGTAACATCGATTGGCTTGACTTCCTAGACAATTGCAATGATTCCTTTCGACTGAGTGCATCTGCCACTACATTGGCTTTACCTGGATGATAGTGCACTTCAATATCATAATCCTTTATCAATTCCTAGCCATCTTCTCTATCGCATATTCAACTTCTGACTGTGTGAAGATATACCTTCAAACTTTTATGATCGGTGTATATATGACATGTATTACCCAATAAATAGTGCCGCCAGATCTTTAGAGCATGAACCACAGCTGCTAACTCTAAATCATGCGTTGGGTAATGCTTCCTCGTGCGTTTCAGCTGTCGTGAAGCATAAGGCAATGACTCTGCCTTCCTGCATCAGTACACACCCAATGCCTTTGCCTGAAGCATCACAATAAACATCAAAGGACTTTTCAATACTGGCTGAGCTAACACTGGTGCGGTTGTCAACAACTTCTTCAAAGTTCGAAAAGATTCTTCACATTCCTTTGACCATACAAACTTAGTGTCATTCTTTAGTAGTGTGGTCATGGGTTTAGAGATCTTGGAGAAGTCAGGGATAAATCTTCGATAATACCCTGCCAATCCTAAGAAACTCCGAACTTGATGTACTGAAATTGGGGACTTCCAGTCAAGAACCTCTTGAACTTTAGCTTGGATCCACTGCCACTCCTTCGGCTGACAGAACATGACCCAAAAATTGAACTTCATTTATCCAGAACTCACATTTACTGAATTTAGCATATAACTGATGTTCTCTCAGGCGAGTCAACACTATCCTGAGATGTTCTGCATGTTCGTCTTTGGTTTTGGAATAGATGAGAATGTCATCAATAAACACAACCACGAACTTATCTAGTTCTGGCATGAACACTGAATTCATCAAATACATGAAATGTGCTGGGGCATTGGTCAGACCAAAAGACATAACTAGATATTCATACAGACCGTATCTAGTAGTGAATGCTGTTTTCGGAACATCTTCTGGTTTGATCTTGATCTGATGATACCCTGATCTCAAATCTATCTTCGAGAATACCTTCGCACCGGTAAGTTGATCAAAGAGGAGATCAATACGGGGCAAAGGATACTTGTTCTTGATTGTCACTTCATTTAAAGGACGATAATCCACACATAGCCTCAGGGTATGGTCCTTCTTCTTTACAAATATTGCTGGACAACCCCAGGGTGACGAACTAGGTCTAATGAAACCTTTATCTAACAAGCCTTGTAACTGAGCCTTCAACTCTGCTAACTCCTTTGGTGGCATCCTATAAGCCCTTCTGGCTATTGGTGCTGTGCCTGGTTTGAGTTCTATCTCAAACTCCACATCACGATTTGGTGGCAGACCAGGTAAAATCCTCTGGGAACACATCAGGAAACTCACAGACCACTGGAATGTCTTGGATTTCCTTGACAGAGGTAGCACACACTTGCTCAACTGCTCTCTTAAGAGTAGGAAGATGGATAAGAAGTTGAGACTTGCTATTAGGTAAGTTGAGTCTGATGGTTCTATTCAAGGTGTCTATCACTGCACCTCTCTGGTTCATCCAGTTCATACCCAAGATCACATCTATACTTGGATCTTTTAAGATTATCATGGAGGTTGGAAATATATATCCACCCAGATCTATAGGTACCTGACGTACCATTTCCTTAGTACTTAGTCGACCCCCAGGTGACTGTATCAAGAAGTTATCTTGGGTTTCATCAATAAGTATATCATGCTTTTCCGCAAATGTTCTATTCATAAAAGTATGCGATGCACCAGAATCAAAAAGTGTAATAGCTGGGTGTTGAGCAACAGGGAACATACCAAGCATAACAGGTTCTCCTTCAGGAATAGCTTCTATTTGGGTATGGAAAACCTTTCCCGTCTTCGGAGCACCTTTACCCTTTTGATTATTCTGTGCATTTCCCCGATTCTGATTTGCTGGCTGATTTCCTGCTGGCCTTGGTACATTGGCATTGGGAACATTCTGCCTTGGATAAGGACATTCACGAGCAAAATGCCCCGCCTTTCCGCAATTATAACATGGACCATTGGTAGCTTGTGGCATGGTGGACGAATGGCAGGAACATTCAGCTGACGTTGAGTATTGAAAGGCATAGTAGGCCTTGCAAACGTCCTCTGAGGATACTGCTGCTGCTGAGGCGGACGATAAGGTGGACGATAAGATGGGCGGAATTGCTGGACTGGATGATATACAAACCTCTGACGCTTCTTGTTGCCGCCAGATGATCCAGGCCTTGACACAATCCCCCTCTTCTTCTTAGCCTCCTTATGCTTGTGATTCTTTTCTTCACTGGCTATAGCAATATTCACTGTCTCATGATAGTTTATGTTGCCACAAGTGGTCATCATAGATTGAAGCTTTGTATTCAATCCACGCATAAAACATCCTTTCTTCTTCTCATCAGTGTTGACTTGATCAAAAGCATATTGGGACAGATGGTTGAACTTCCCAATGTACTGCATAACTGGTTCATCTCCTTGACGAAGAGCTAAGAACTCTTCAAGCTTCATCTTCATAACTCCATCAGGAATATAATGAGCCCGGAAGGCTTCCTTGAACTCAGCCCAAGTAATTCGGTGGTCAGCTGGTTGAACAGCTAATAAATCTTGCCCACCAAACCCCTGCGGCTCCTCGAAGTTGTTGGGCTGCAAAAGCTGGCTTCTGGATTTCGGTACAATTGATAAGACTGAATTTTTGTTCCATAGTCCGGAGCCAGTCGTCAGCTTCCAGAGGTTCATCAGCTCTAACGAACACTGGAGGACGGGTGTCAGTGAAATCCACATATGTTGTTTCTTCCCTATTATTTCGACCACGACCACGTTGACCACCATTCTGATTTTGTGCCAACAAGGTGGTTGCGTTGACCAATGCTGCAATTGCATCAGCCAAGGAGGGTGGAACTGGTGGTGCATTAGGGATATCATCCCCACCATGAGAAGAACTAGCTCCACGAGTGTTAACAGGCATCTGTTTAAACAAACCATACCTTGATTATCATTCATATACACATTATGACATGCACATCATGGTCAACTTATTTTTCATACAAGTCCGCTCTTGGGCAGGACTACTGATATCACTATTTTACACACCTGACCATATTAGAGGTTTTCTGACTAACTAGGTTACAAAGTCAGAAAGATACTATGATACACCTACTGTGTATCCAACCTCGAAACCTATGACTCTTCCTCAGATGTGACTTCATCTTCCACCGGCTCTAACTCCTCATCTCCTTCTTCTTCTTCTTCTTCTTCTTCTTCTTCTTCTTCTTCTTTCTTCTTCTTTCTTCTTCTTCTTCTAGAAGCATTCTCAGGATGTGGTGGTGTGGCAGGTTTCTGGCTCCAACTGTGCGGTCAGCTCCTCTATATGCCTATGTAGGTCGGCATGATGGTTTGCCAGGATGTTTGATTATCTCTCATTATATCTACCCCGGGTTCGTGCCCGGTTCCTTTGCTCAACGGCCTGCCTCCACTTGCCATCATACTCTTGGTGCTGCTCGTGGTGGTATTGTAGCTGCTCACGCAACTCTTCCCTATCTCGGTTGCCCCTCATCCTTTCTCCATTTGCCCTTGCCAATTCCATATACAGGCGGTCTACTTCCGCCTGCAGCTGTGAAGTGGCAGTGTTACTACCTTCACCTTCTTCGTAAGTAACCAGGGGCTGGTTACTTCCCTCACTCTCAGCAGGGTCATCACTTCTTGGGGCCAGAACGTGCCGAGGAACACCTCGAGGTCCGGTACATTTGCGTGCAGTCTGCTTGGTACGTACCATCTGCTAAAATATATACATTTTGAACATTAGAACTATATATGTTCCAGGATTAAGAGATAGAGTTTTATAATTAGATAGATATATCAACTCTATTTAGATACAACTTCTAAGAGGGAAAGTTAATTATAGGTTATCAATCATGATGCATGAATCGAACTTACGAACAAAGCATATATCAAACAAATAATTAACTTTAAAATAGTCACTTTAAATAAAAGTGAATAAACTTCCTTTTCACAATTTAGGGCAATATTATAATACTATAAACATTGTTCCTTAGATATAGATATCACCATAACTATACTAAAACATATCCATTTAGATAGAAAGATAAGTCTAAGAATGAATTAAGGCAAGTCAGAAGAATAAGACAAGTTTAGAAGCAATTTGGACTCAAACTAATTCGAAATTTAGTTTGACTCAAAACCTTTGAAGTTTTCAAAAATGAATACTGTTATACTTTCTAAGGGAATCCTGCTCTGATACCAGCTGTGGCAGAACCTCCTAAATTAAGTGGCCCACATGCACCCATCATTGTCCTAAGGACCTTTGATCAGCGTGCACGAGTTCCAAATGATTCAAGAGGTCTGTCGGGTGTCCTCGGGAAACCCGAATCATCCACGTTACATTCTTTCCAGGATAATCCCCCATCAAGCATCACAGTATTACAACAGTTTTATAGATAAGATAAATCAGAGTAAAAGCGGAAAGATTAATATACATAGATTAAAACTTAGGTTTAAAGTTTACATCACCAAAATACTTTATTACAAAACTTGTTCGGAACTTTATATTACAAAACTCATTCAAAAGAGGTTACTTGCCCAAGGTCACACATCAGAATCGTTATCACTTTCTTCTACTAGAGTGAAGTAGCATTGTCCATCAAAAGGTGGATCCATGTACTCACCTGCAACAAGGGTTAACAAACCCTGAGTACAAAAGTACTCAACAAGACTTAACCGACTAGAAAAGAGGAGAAGACTCAGGAATGAGAGGCTTAGGAAGTCAAGGTAAGGCTTAAGCAAAATCAAGTATTTTGCAGAAAAAGCATTTTGAAATCCTTGTTTTATTTTTGGAAAGATTCCAGTATCTCTCAATTCTTCATTGTTCAAGATTCATTTTACCTTTCAAAACATCCCTAGTTGAGAACCACTCTCCGTTGACAGTCGAAGACCAAGTCTCCATAACCGAGGAGCAACGTTAATCCGGATAAAGAATACTCAGCTGAGGATCCCTATTCACACGGCATATGTAGCACCCAAGCTTGCATAGACCAACCCGTCTACCACGATTCCTCCAAGATTGGGGCCCGGTCCTACGCCACCCAGAAGTACAGTACACCACTCTTATCCAGGTACGACGACCACGTGGGGTACAAGCTACTTCCGCCATCTCTCCACTCCCAGTGCGCGGTTGTCGGTCCCAATAAAGGATTCCTCGGAGCCAGAGCTTTCCGTAGTATGTGAATAGTTGCAAGTCTTGGCCAGCAGGCTTCCACACGGATGGCCCCTAATTTTTCCGCCAGAACTGTACCTTGGTTATATTTCACCCAAGCGTAACAGTCCTGTCAGTTTTTCAACCCGGTCCCGGTCGGTGTCAACTGTTGAGTCCCGGACTACAACATGACGGCACCGTACACTAGGACAACCTCTCCTTGCCGTTGACTAGGTACGGATCAGATACTTAGCCAACAGTCGGGAGTAAAGCCAAATTCCCATAAATATTCTTTAAGTGATCACACTTTTGAAATTGGCATTTTATTGCAAAGTCTAATTCAATAAGCATTGCTAAGCATTTTTCAAATACTTTTGAAAAGCAGGTATCAGGTGTATCAGTGGTCAAGGTGGATAGTGCATCAATTAGGATAACACACAACTCCTATAAACCTAATGCAATAATTTATCTCAAAACATTTAATAAAGCCTTTATAAAAACAAGGAAAGGTTAAATGCACCGGGGCTTGCCTTGAGGATCGGTGAAGTCCGAAGATTCTGAAAAACAAGAAAGGTCTGCACCCTCAGGAGAAATCCACTGAGAGTTAGGGCCTTCCGAAGCGGGATCTACACGTAAAAGTGCATATGCATGAATAATGAGATGCTTATGATGTGATCATGATAAAGATGGAAATTTTCTTAACTATACCCTTTACAGAGTACAACTTTCCCTCACGGTAAAGTTGCAAACCAACAAACCCCACTTTAGTTATTATAAACATTAAACAAGTTTTATTATGTTCTGATAAAGCAACTTACAAGTAACAAAAAGGTATTTGTACAAAGGAAACCCATAACCAGGGAGCAAATCTTGCTAGTTTCCCATTGGTTGTCAAACAATTCCAAAAGTCACACAAATCTACAGAGATCAACTATTTCTATTTATTTTATTAATTATTTTAATTAGCTTTTTATTTATACACCAGCATACTTTGTCAAACAGAGATGAAATTAAACCTGAAGGTGTATATCAAAGATATAAACTCCCATGTCAAATTTTATGATTTTTGGAGAAACACAGAAAATTACATAAATCAACAACGGTACATTTATTAATTAAAGCACATATTTAATTGTCATATCAAAAGTATTCAAAAACACAAATTTTATAATTTTATATTAGCACAGATATGCTATCATCTATCATGTCAAATTTCATAATTAACAGAGTTATAGATTAATTATAGCAAAAACAACAAAACTGATTACTGTGCAAAAGCCAGAAAAAGAAAAACTTGAACGAACCCAAACTGGGCTTTCGGCCCAAGCCAACTCGGCCCAGTGTGGCGCGAGCGCACGACGGTGAGTGCGGGGTGCGTTCGCTCGAGGCTCGGCGCGAGCGAGACAGCGCCCGAGGGTCCACTCGAGGCCTGGCTCCAGCGAGGACAACGAGACAAACGTCTAACCGAGGCCTGACTCAGGCTCGGGGCGAGACAGAAAAACGCTCGTCCGTCCGAGGCCTAGCTCGGGCGGTACACTGCGCATGCGTCCGTTCGAGGCTTAGCTCGAGGCTTAGCTCGAGGCTCGGGCGAGACGGAAAACGCTCGTCCGTCCGAGGCCTAGCTCGGGCGGGACGGTGAACGCGTTCGCCCGAGGCTTGGCTTCGAGCGAAGCGGGTGTGCCTAACAGCTTTGCAGAAAAGCCCTTCAGCTAAACACTAAAACAACCCGCAGTCCATGGCGCTATTCACCTGAGTCTGCGACTTTGCAACCAACACCCTGGAACTTCTCATCTTTACAAACACAGTTCCCCGAACCAGGCCCGTGTGCACGACGGCGAACCGAGCGCCGACGGGCCTTACGCCGGCCGACTCTGGCCAGAAGAGACTCATGCTGACGCGAGCATCAACACCGGCAAGACAGCCGCAGTCGATAGAGCTCTCAACCCTACACTCTACCACTCGGGTTGAGCCTGGCCACGCATGGCGGCGGATCGGATCTCGGCTAGCCCTGTTCCGGCGATCCTAGACCGGTAGCAAGCAAACGGAGAGGCTAGGAAGGTCTAGAAGCTCACCCTGGTGCTGATGGAGAAGCCGGTTCGAGCGGAGGTTGCTCGGAGAGTAGGCGTCCACGGAGCAGTGGTCTTTGGCGGTAAACTCCGGCGAAGACGACGCTGTTCCGGTAAAACCTGAGTACTAGACAAGGAACCATCGAGCCGATGAGCCCTTTGGGATCAAGACGAAAACACAAACACGAGAAAGAGAGAGTGGAGAAGTGCTGGTTGAGCTGACCACGGAGAGGTCGAGCTCGGCGGCGCTTTCTGCTCGGCGGGAAGAAAACCGGCGAGTATGAGCTCTCTGGTGCAAGAGAGAGGGAGGAAGGTCTGGGAGATGCGCAAAGAAGTGAAGTACTTATAGGCGCGGTGAAAAGGATGGGAATGACTGAAGACGGTGAATCTGGAGGTTTGACCGGATTGTTCCCGTCGGTGCCTTGGTGGCAAACACGGACGGCGAGCTAGAGGTGACGCCACGACGCGAGGAAGAGTGCCAGCAGAGCGCTACTTGCCACGAACTCGCGTCGCTCGTTCCTTCGGAAAGAACTGCGGCCATCGCGCTGGCGTCGGGCCCAAGATCGGCGGCACCGCCTATGAACAGGGAGTGAGCTTATCCCCCCCTTTTTTTTCTACCCTTACAGAAAAAACTAAAATTACATTTGATTTTTTGAAATAAAAGTTGAAAATATGCCAAAATATCAAATGTCAGAATTCAATACTGAACATCCTTTCATTTTTGCAAGATACCCAAAATATGCTCAGATTTTGAATTAGGATTTGAAATACAAAAGAGGACAAAAAGGGCAAAAGAGGATTTTACAATTACTTTGATTTCACTAAAACACTGAAAAACTTTAAACACCAAGTTGTTCCTAATCAGAAATAGAGCAACTTTGCTTTTAAAACATACCAATTCTTTCAAAATTTTGATTTATAGAAAAGGGATAAAAGGGTTTTGAATTATTTAAACTATTTATTTGAATTCCATTCCAATCTGGAATTACACTCAAGGTAGCTTGAAACATGTTCCCACTACACCTTGAGACATAATACCAGGGTGGGTATAATTCAACTACTATACATAAGCTTACCATAATACCCTTATAAGCATAAAAGCATTATTCTTAACAAGAAAGCATAACTAGGATTTGCAAACTTAAACACTCCTTATCACTAAGCACAAGCATGAAAATTAAACTTGTTTTAAGTGAATGCATAATCAGGTTATTAACTCAGATAAAAATGCCAGTGCATATGATGACATGTCAAGTTTAGTCTTGCTTAACACCAG
>CM019822.1:47568096-47598333 GCA_009763385.1 Coix lacryma-jobi var. lacryma-jobi | reverse complement strand
GAATATTAGCGTCAAATGATCAGGTAGGTAGCTAATTAAGCTACTTCTCCCCTCCTTTACACGATGCTATAAGGTCCCCACAAATCTTGGCGCTAATTTCCTTTTCACGCCGAAGCGTCTGACACCTTTCATGGGCGACACTTCAGATACACATAATCGCCTTTGCTAAATTCAAGCGGTTTTCTTCTCTTGTCTGCATAGCTCTTTTCTCGAGACTGCGCAGCTGCCATATGTTGTTGGATTATTCTAACTTGTTCTTATGCTTCGTTAACAAAATCAATTCCATAGTATCGGCGTTCTCCCCATTCAACCCAGTTCACCGGTGTCCTGCATCTTCTACCATAAAGAGCTTCAAAAGGTGCCATCTGTATGCTTTCTTGATAGCCATTGTTATATGGAAATTCAGCTAACGGTAACCATTTCTCCCAAGATCCCCTCGCTGAAATCACACTGGCTCTCAACATGTCCTCCAAGACTTGATTCACTCTTTCGGTTTGTCCTGAGGTTTGGGGATGATAGGCGGAGCTACGGATTAGCTTCATGCCTAATTCCTTTTGCAGTTCTTCTTCCCAAAACGGTGCAGTAAACTTGTTCCACGATCCGAAACATATGACCTTGGGTATACCATGCAGTCGAACGATTTGATTGATATAAAATCTCCGCATAGTCCGGTGCTCGATAACAGGTTTTGACTGGAAAAAATTAAGCGGTCTTGGTAAGACGATCAATTATCACCCAATGGAGTCATTTTCTTTCTGGGTGGTTGGCAAACCGGTGATGAAATCCATACCTATTTCTTCCCATTTCCACTCGGGTATTGGTAACAGTTGAAGTGTTCCGGTTGGTTTCAGGTGAATAGCTTTTACTCGACAACACGTGTCGCATCTGGCTACGTACGCGGCAATCTCTTTCTTCATCTTGGTCCACCAGAACCTTGGACGCAAATCTTGATACATCTTAGTGCTTCCAGTACGAATAGATAACTTGGATAAATGGGCTTCATCCATGATCTGGTTTTTTAGTTCCCTATTCTTAGGCACTACTAGGCGCTGGTCCAACCACAAACACTCCCTTATCATCAATCCAAAAATGTTTTACTGGTTCAGTTGCGGTCTTCAGCCTTTCCTTGATATGATAAATTCCCTTGTCTATTTTCTGCCGTTCAAGAATCTAATCAACTAAGGTGCCTTGCAGCTTGATATTGTGCAGAATCACTGGGTGTACGAGACTAAACTCGTCTTCTGGTTGTAACCTCAAATTATTGCAGTGTGATTTCCGACTCAAAGCGTCGGCAACCACATTTGCTTTCACTGGATGATAATGTATCTGTAGATTGTAATCTTTGATTAGTTCAAGCCATCTTCTTTGCCTCATATTCAGTTCAGGTTGAGTGAAGATATACTTGAGACTCTTGTGGTCAGTGTACATGTTACAGACATTACCAAGCAGATAATGTCTCCAGATTTTTAGAGCGTGCACCACAGCGGCTCACTCTAAATCATGCGTAGGATAGTTAATCTCATGTTTACTCAATTGTCGTGATGCATAAGCAATCACTCTACCTTCTTGCATAAGAACACAACCTAATCCAACCTTCGATGCATCACAAAAGACATCAAAAGGTTTCTCGATATCTGGTTGAGCTAAGACAGGAGCAGTGGTCAATAGTTTCTGCAAGGTACGGAAAGCTAGTTCACAACCTTCTGTCCATTCAAACTTATGATCTTTCTAGAGCAAACTTGTCATTGGTTTGGCAATCTTAGAGAAGTCAGGAATGAAACGACGATAGTACCCTGCTAATCCAAGAAAGCTCCGAATTTCACCAACTGAAGTAGGAGCTTCCCACTCCATCACTTCTTGTACCTTACTGGGGTCCACAGAGATTCCTTCTTCTGACAGGATGTGACCAATAAATTGTACTTGCTTCAACCAAAACTCACATTTGCTAAACTTCGCATAAAGTTTATGTTCCCAGAGCCTCGTCAAAACAACCTTCAAATGTTCTGCATGATCGTCCGGGTTTTCAGAGTATACTAGAATGTCATCAATGAACACCACTACAAACTTATCTAGTTCCGGCATAAACACCGAATTCATCAAACTCATGAAATACGCTGGGGCATTTGTCAATCCAAAAGATATGACAAGATACTCATATAATCCATATCTGGTCGAGAAAGCAGTCTTTGGGATATCCTGTGGTCGAATTCTAATCTGGTGATAACCTGACCTCAAATCGATCTTGGAAAACACCTTAGCTCTGGATAACTGGTCAAACAGAATATCTATCCGTGGCAATGGGTACTTGTTCTTAACAGTCACGGCATTGAGTGGCAGATAATCCACACACATCTGTAGTGACTTATCCTTCTTCTTGACAAACAATGCTGGGCAACCCCACTCGGATATACTAGGTTGAATGAATCCTCTGTCCAAAAGTTCCTTGATCTGAGTTTTAAGTTTAGCTAATTCATTAGGCGGTATACGGTAAGGTCTTCTAGAGATTGGTGCAGTTCCAGGTAACAACTCAATTGCAAATTCCACTGCCCGCTTAGGCGGTAACCCTGGTAATTCATCCGGGAAAACATCCGGGAAATCTTGGACGACTAGGATTTAAGACAGGTCTTCTATAGATAAAGTGCAAGATAAATCAACAAAGTCAGCACCTCGAGGAAGAGAGATGCGTAGCTTCGTATTTGTCCTTCCATCAGATAAGGTAAGAATCCTATTAGCCGTGTCCAACACCGCATTCCACATGCTCATCCAACTCATCCCTAGGACTACATCCATACTTAGTCCTGGCAAAACTACTAAATTAGCTCCGAATTTGTGCCCTCCAATGTCGATGGTTGCATTACAAACCATCTGCCTAGATAACACGCTACTCCCCATGGAGCTTATGCGAAACCCATAATCCATTTCAGACACCTCTTGATTATGTTTTTGTGCAAATGCTTTGCTCATGAATGAATGTGATGATCCAGTATCAAATAAAACAACTGCAGGATGATGGTTAACAAGACACATACCGGCAGTCACGGGCTCTCCGGCTCGGGCTTCTTCAGCAGTCATGTTGTGCAAATGCGCGGGGTAGTTAGCTTGCTGCTTCTTTGGGTGAGGGCAATATCTTGCGAAGTGCCCCTCTTGGTTGCAATTGTAACCTGGCCCACGAACTGAAGGTTTCCCTCCGGTCGAGCTGCCCTGACCTCCACGAGCTTGGTTAGCAGCTATCTTGTATGGCCTTTGATTGCACTAAGCTTGCGGCTGACCCTTCTTTTGCGGCAGCCTAAAACGTGCCCCCGGCGCTGGTGGTCGATACTGGGTTCGTTGAGCTGGTGGTCCCCTAGGTTGAGATGGTCCAGAATCAAAGGTCCTCTTCCGGGCCTTACTTGCAGCATGCTTACTATTGTGATTCTCTTGAATCAGGCAATCAGTGATGAAGTCATTGAAGACAGTACGAGAAGATGTTTCCACTGACTTTCCCATTTTGGTGTTCAATCCTCTCTTGAAACTAGCAATCTTTTTAGCATCTGTGTTCACGAAGTCTGGAGCATAGCAAGACAAGGAGTTAAACAAGTGATGGTACTCGGTGATAGATCGAGTCCCTTGTGTCAAGCTCATGAATTCTGCCACTTTCATCTGAGTCAGGTCTGGTGGAATATAGTGCCCCCGAACGGCTTCAGTGAACATCCTCCAAGTGACAGGAACGTTGGCAGGATAGGTGGTGCGATGGTGTCCCCACCAAATCCCGGCTGGCCCCTGCAGCTGGTGTGCGGCAAACTCTGCCTTGAGTTCTTCCGTGAGCCTGAGCAAACAAAACTTTTGTTCCAGGGTATGCAACCATTCTTCTGCTTCTAAAGGTTCAGTAGCTTCCTTGAAAATGGGTGGCCTAGTATCCAAGAAATCCCTGAATGAACTATACTAATTTGACTCAGGACGCTGCTGACCGTGCGCCAAATTCTCACGCAGTAAAGCTTCAATGTTGCACTGGCTTCCTAGAAACTAAGCGAAAAGTTGCTCGGGAGTGGCTGGTGGAGGAGGTGGTGGATTACGGTTATCCCTGGGATCCTCATTTCCACCACTACCGCCCGCTCCACTACGAGTTGTCGTTATCTGCATGTATTCACAGCAAGTGATCATCAGGTGGAGTTGCAATTATTGTAGAGAACAATAGATCATGCCAACTGAATTTATTCGGAAAACAAATTCGCCAAACAATCACAGAGGCATAATAAATTTCAATCCACATCGCAGCATCACATAATAAGATCGCTTAATACATAACAAGCAAAAACCAACATAAACATCCATAGTTTTGACCATACATATGGGACTTTCCAAGGTCTCACACCACGTGCACATAAGAGTTCACTACTCATGCTTACATCCAGCCCATAACAAAAGCCAAAGATCGGGCTTGCCAACACACACAAAAGATCACTAGGCTCTAAGCATATGATCTAAACTACTCTCTAGCGATGTCACCAACGTCGCCATCCTCACTAGACATATCTGAAGAACTACTAGAAGAGCTACTCGGATCCGGGTCCTCCTGTGGAAAGATGGGGTTCCTCTCATTCTCCCTGCGGTGGATCTCCTCGTGCAGACGGTCATTGTAGTCCTGCAGGTGGTGAAGTTGTAGCTCTAAGTCTCCTACTCGCAACCTCAACAGCCTGTTCTCCTCTGAAGCACGTATGCCCTCAATACACACACCTCGAAGCGACTCCTCGGTCTCCCTCATGATCAAGGCTAGGAAGGTAGCCGACTCCTGCTGAACATTGAGCTGATGAGCGGTCTCCTGCTCTCTCTGAAGCGCCTGGTCCCTCTCCACAGTCAGGTGAGCTAGCTGTGTGGTGAGGAGGTCTATCTCTGTGGCATGCTCCTTCTGCCTGCGATGCTGTGCAGCCATCTCCTCACTAAGAATATGGTCCAGGTGGTCATAGCTACGCGATAGGCATCCGTAAGTAGCCATGAGAGCGGCCATAGCACTCCCTGCTGGTCCTGCACAATGCTCCCTCTCAAGAGAGCTAGCCTCAAGTACTGTAGCTCCTGGTTGACGCCACACTGACTGATAAGGATTTGCTATCGGGAAGATGTTGGCTGTAGCTTGGGCAACCACCTCCGGATGGTCCTCCATAATGTCCCGGAGAATGTTGTAAGCAACTCTGTTGGCTCCATCCCATGGGGTTCTCCCCTGCAACGCGAACACAAGGCGGCACCAGACGTGATCCTAGTCATCACGGTTAGGCACCTCAACCTCCACCGTGTACATGTGGCGATCCTCTGAGAACTGCACACGGTGCCAATCGTACTGGGGCTCCTGGCCCTCCTGGTATCCCACCAAGTGCAATACCCTCCAAAGGATGGTAGGCATACCGAACTCGTCTAAGAAGTCCTCCGATCCTTCCGCGGTCCATGGCCCCAACATGTAATTAGGCCTCTTGCCTCTGGTTGACTTACGAGCTGTGCGCTTGGTATGGGCCATCTGTAAGAAGTTTATCCACACATATGTTTTCATTAGTTGAGAACAACTTTTATTAAGAAAAACAGGACGGATAACATAAGGAAGAAAGTAAGATTAATGCAAGGTTGTATGATCATGATGCATGCACGTGACATACGTCCTCACTGTCTATCAATCTAACGGCTAGACGGTGGCATACACGTTCACTCATAGCATTAACTAGACCTACTATACGTTCGCAAGTTAGCATACCTGCAGAAAATCACTTCAGCCCTGCCCATAGTATGAATATCATGCATTGCTGAAATTAAATCAAATACTAACTCAGGTGCACGCCCAGTATACACGTAAGCAGTATATGCACCCATCAGAATAGTATTACTCCCACAATCAATACTTTCACATATACTTGTGTAATTGGTATTCATGTCGGTACCATTCAAGCACTCCCCTAGATTCGCGGTTGTCCAATCATGCTCTCACTACTCACTTGTTACCTTGGCGTAGAGGCAATTGATCCATACATTACTATTCCGAAGAATAGCACCCATACAATTTCACCCTTGCCGTATGGACGACAGAAACAACAGAATTTAAATATGATGCACAACCCCCAAGTTAGTACTTAAATAGCCACCTAGAAACCTACTGAGCATAAGGACTTGATCATTGGCACACCTTAAACTTCATTTATAAGATTTTTCAAACCCTATTATAGCTTATAAGTTTTTGCAAAGAAAGTTTTTGATTTGAAAATATGATTTTCAAATACACTCATGAACAGTAACGCCAACCATGCTCCGATGCCAGCTGTGACAGAACCGACCAATTTATACCAGATTAAGCATCGAATCCCCGCTTTCACAGAGATTTCAGATACTTAAGCTCGTACAAACCCGGTAGTCCGGAAATCTCGAAGGATTTCAAATCATTCAACTTTAGCCAAGATCGTAATAGATTAGCGTACATGTCCACGAGGTACATTCAGTTCACACATAATTCAAATACATCGGAGTTCAACAGTTATTACAAACCATAGTTCGAATTTCGAAAGCGGAAGCAACATAGTTTTAAACATAAGTTCTCAGTTCACAATACGGTGCCAATGCCTGATCAGTCCACAAAAGCATCAGGGAAGGATAAGAGTTGACCATGCCCATGGTCTAGTCACCACCCTCGACGGGGTACAGACAGTTCTCGCAATAGCCGTAGAAGCATTGCCCATCTGCAACAACAAGGGAATAGAACCCTGAGTACGAGAAGGTACTCAGCTAGACTTACCCGTCATAAATCAGAAATAAACGACACCAAGGAGTATGCAAGGCTGTATTTAGGGTTGGCCATACTTACCCTTTTGCATAAAAGCGTTTTCATTATTAAATAATCAACATTAGAGCATTAGCAGTCAGTTTTAAGTAATCAGCCTGATTAACTAGATTTGCACCTAATCTAGAGCAAACACTTGACTATTTAATCAACAAGAGGGACTATTTCATCAATAGCCTTTCAGATTCAGTACCATAACCATCTTTAGTTCCATAAGTTACTATGGTAACACATGCCCAGTCAAGTTACTCACTAACCAGGAGCGATGGCGATTATAATCGATTCCTACCCAGCTGGGGACAAAGATGTCGCACACTCGCCCGATCACACCTTGCCAGGCAGCCGTCGGCGACCACTTCAGAAAATTCGAGAACACAACACGCGGGACGGTCATGGGCCCTTCTACACCGGGGGTTATCTCAATGCCAGGTCGCTCAAGCTATAACTGCCCACGGTCATGCTAGGTCAGTCAGGCCCCGCCCATCCACGGACCATGCCAGGTTGCTCAGAATAGTTGCCCACAGTAAATATAAGGCCCTGGGTGTTAGGCGTCAACATCTCCATCACCGGCTCGAATAGCCCTACTCGGCTTCACGGGAGGTACTCCGACCTGCTCCATTAAGTGATTGACGCGTTCAAAATGACTGAGGTGTGCCTTCGTCGGGTCCTAATCGACACAGACGGGAGACTACTAGCACACAGAACCCATGTCCTGCTGCTCCTACATCCCGCCCGGTCTCAAATTAATTATCACATGGTTATCTCCATGATAGCACGAGGCTAGTCATGATCAGTATCCACCTATAGGCGGGAGACACGAAATCACCCGACTTTTACCGGTCTAAACAGGCTAAGCATAAACGAGCCTAGACTTAACAGGGATAACAAGATATAATTGCAGGTAGACATGGATAAGTAAATAATGCATCAACGGTATCACTCAACTCCTATAACCTAATGCAACAAACATATCAGGTTATTTCGTAATTGCAATTGCAAACCGTAGCAGTGGGATGCTCCGGGCTTGCCTCGTTCAAAGTCGGAGGGACGATGGTCCTGGCACTAAGGCAGGTCCTCGACGTCTCCTTCTTCGGTCCTCTGGTCCTGGGTCTCCTCCAGACACGGCTCCTCCGGTGGTGAGTTCTGGGTCTCCACTACCGATCCTGTATGATGCATAACACGCATAAGTAATATGAATGCACATGGAATGCAAGGGGATGCAACATAGAACAAGATAACTCAGGAGATAAGCACATGTCATCTACTACGTTCTCTTCAACAAGGTAGTCACATCAAACTAGTGATTACAAAAGATCTAAACATCCAACCAAAAATTAACCTACCTAATTAGTTGGTTACGACTCACAATTACCACAGCAAGCACTTCACTTAATTAATTTATTCCCCTTTAATTGCTTGCTGAAATAATCCATTTAAACAAGCATATAACAGCAACGCATCCTCGACAGCTTCAGAAAAATCTACAGAAATTACTGGAAGTGAACAACACCTAATCTAGTCCCCTGTCCAAATTTCACCCCATTTGAACTTAAACTCCATTCCCTATGAAAAAGACAAATTCTATCATGAAAAGGTGCTTTGAACTACACATCCTAGCAGAAAGTGTCAAACAACAGATTTCTCATTTTTCTACTGAACTTCTTAGCACAAGAGCAGTGTATAAAAATTCTTAGGTTCAAACTCCACATATTTTAATTACTACAAAATAAACAAGAAAATATCATTTATTCATTTTAATTGCTACTGCCAAAATATTCCACAGAACAACATCATATTACATTTTTCCCAGAAGCTATTTATCAATACAAACCTAACAAAACAAGAATCACATTTTTCGGAGGAATACACAGATTACTATGCATTTAACAAGATTTCAGCCTAAACATGAATTAAATATAACCACACACAACTTTATCACAAACTGGACATATTATATTTTCATGCATAGAACTCATCACAACAAACTTAACAGAACTTCTTTCACCATTTTAGCATTTACGGAACTCAAGATATGAATTAAACAAACTAATCAAACATTTCTGAAACCTATTTAAACAAAACCCTGAAAAACCCTTTAACGTAAACTGCTACACGCACCCAGGCTCTTGCACCTAAGACACTGACAACCGGGACCCGAGCCACTGACCCGCGGGACCCTTGGTCAAACCGACCCCACCGGTCAGTCACACCGAAGCAGGGGAAAGGTTGACCGCGGCGAAGCTCGCCGGCGGCGACCTCTCCGGCGAAACGGACACATCCACCCTACTCCTCTCCGTCTTCCGCACCTGACGGTACCACACTCAGGCCTAGCGCATGCTCGAATCGAGCTCGCCGGCGACCATGGCGGACACGGCGGCGTGGACATGCTACGCCGGCCGGCTGCGGTCATCCCGAGCCAAACCAACGCGCGATTTCTACTTCGGCGACCTTCACAACCCTAACCCGAGGCTCAGGAGCCAGGGCTCCTACTCTGAGCACCCGCGACCACGGCCATGCCGACTCTGGCGACCATGGCGGACGGCGGACGCGACGTACTGACACTACCAAACCCTAATCGGCTCAACCAACACCACCAATGCCTTCTACGGTCCAAGCCGACTCGCGAACGCTAGCTAGGACCAACGGACGGGCACGGGAAGGGGGTTGGCCACGCTGGACCGAGCTCGCCGGCCATGGCGGACATGGCGGGCGCGGCGTACCGCGGTCTCCAAACCCTAACCGGCCAAACCGTCACCTTCTACATCTTCTACGAACCTTCCTAACCCTTGAACGTGAGCTAGGACGACACGAAACCACGGGAAGGAGGCCGGCCACGGCGAACCGAGCTCGGCAGTCATGGCGGCCATGGCGGCGGCTCATCCCAAGGCTTGCCTAGGGTCTCCAATGAGGCGCTGTGGGTAGCAAAAGATGCGGGGGCTCACAGTGAAGCCTTGTGGGTGGTTGGGCTTGCGGCGAGGTGGCCGGACGGCGGTGAACGGCGGCGAACGGCGGCGGCGCTCTGTTTCCCCCCCTCTCTTCCGCTTGGGCGACGGCGAGAGAGCGAGAGGGAGAGAATGGAGGGAGTGCGACTTTGGGCAGGGGCGAGGCGGCCTTGTGCACGCCACGCCGCGCGCGAACGCTGCATCCCCGGCCGGCGCGCCCCACGCGGCGGGCAAGTCCTGCGCGCAGTCGGCACGGCACGGCCCGATTCAAACTGAATCAGCCAATTCAGTCGCCGATGGCCGACTGACGGCCGAACTTTGGACACGATTAGCTTCTAATCCACTTGATGAAACGCTAAACCACTTGTTCCATTGAGTAGAGCTACATGCCAACTACAACTTTGGTTACAAGATCAAGCTTTGGTTCGGCCTAGATTGCTCCCAGAAAAGCTCCAAAGATCGCTCAGCGAAACTGTTTTGCCAGTTAGGGACTTAGGAATTTTTTCTAAGTCTAACCTCCCCCATTTCTGCCTTGTGGGTCCTAAAACACCTTGTTAAACTCATTTTCATGAGTTGGCCCTTAAACACTTTTTGTTCTACTCTAAATTCTACACACTTTTGGTTAAGAGCCCACAGCCATGCATAGCTTCTATCAAGGAGGTCTCAGTTAGTCAAACAAAGGGGCTCCTAGGGCTCCATTAAGGCATCTAGGGTTAATGACTTGGTTAGCCAAAAAGACCAACACAAATCTAGCTTCATTTGGACTCCTCAACAAGGTTCAACTACTTAGGAGACTCACACACTCCAAAAGCAAGTCAAACAAGCATCTCACCAAGCATAACATTGCAAGCCAACACATGAAATGACACTTAACAAACAAAATGCAACATGGGATGATGATGATGCTTATGCTCATGAGATGTCAAGTTATGCATTTAGGGTTGCTTAACACCAGGGGTGTTACACAAACCAAGTCAATTGTGAGTAATCCGAACAACACCGAAAAGGTGAAAAATGAAGAACGAACACGAAATCAACCCGATCTATGGATTCGTGAGGTTAGGGAAGAATTCCTTCGGTGGAAAGAATGAGCTCACGACCAAGAACGAATTGATTCAAGTGGAATCGAAAATCATCTCACGGAGAGGAAGAACGAGGAAAATCTCCGGGAGATGAAAAACCGAAACTTCTGCATACGAGGAGACAACGAGATTACGGTCTCGTTTCCTCAAAAGATCCAAATACATAGAGGTATGATTCCCATCTCTGCGGATCACAGGCAGCAAGTTATGATTAGAACCAAAGCGGGGGCTAGAGAGAGAATGCTCAGGAACAAATGACTGCCAGGATGGAATGAGAGGAGGGGCGCCTCTTTTATTTATAGCCTAAGTACAATAGTCCCCTTTTACCACTAGATACAAGAGCGAAGCGGCCAACCCTAGGGGTATCCCGGTCCAACTCTGCTGATTGCCGATCCGACGGCCACGTGCCTTCCTCACCCTTAGCTTCGCCTCGACGCAAGCCTCAGGATGCCACCACGCGCCGCCCTATCGACTGCCACGCCTTCCTCGTGGATAGCTACGCCGCCGCGCCAGCCTCTCCACACCGCCACGCGTCGACCGTCCTTTTTCGGACCTCCCCCTGGTTTTGAGGCCGAAACTGGGAAACCTGGACCTCCCCCCGGTTTTGAGGCTGAAACCAGGAAACCTGTCCTCCGGCTGAGTTTTGTGGCCCAAACTCAGAAACCTGCCAGCCCAGGTTTTGAGGCCCAAACCTGGAAACCATCCTCGCCGAGTTTTGAGGCCCAAACTCAGAAACCGGCCACCCCGAGTTTTGAGGCCCAAACTCGGAAACCGTCGAGGGTAGTTTTTCGAGGCTCATCTACCAAACCCGCGCTGTAGACGGGATGTGGTTCGCACACCCCAAGTTCCAGCACCGATGCCGGAGCATGTCCAGCCTCCACGCCGGGCACAGTGCATTCAACTTCCTTCTCGACCTCCCACCAAGTGTCACGACACCATTACCTTCCTCCCGACTCGGCCGATGCACCGCACATCCCCCTGTGCTCTTGCTTGCGGATGCCACGTGCCAGCTACCACAGCTGGTCCTCAGGTCTCCCGGTCCGTCGGTCCAAGCCTCACGTCCGGCCTTCACCGCTCCCGGTTCGTCGGCACGGCACGTCTCTACTTGACCTTCACCTCACCTTCGACCATTGTCTCCGAGCTCCGCACCTGCACACCAACGCAGCCAAGAGACATGTTGCCAATTGACCGATCACTCATCACTCAGCAAGGGAACCACAAGGGCACATATCAACCTTGTGTTCGCAATCTCCCCCTTGATTAGTGCATCGTCAAGTCATAGTAACCATAATCAAAAAGAAAAATAAAGCAGAATTAGATAGAATGAGAAAACTAACTCGAGATGTCCAAAAGCCAGAGGAAAGGCCAAAGAAAACAAATCGAGATAAGCAAAGCTTGGTCCCCAAAGACATGGGCAACGGTTCAACACAACCAAGCAAAAGATCGGAGCAACAACTCATCAAAGAGCAAAACTCGAAGCAACCATGTCAAGATCAAGCTAGTCCTCAAGAAGAGGCAGAAAGGGCTCAACACCACTTGCTGAAAGCTCGATACCAAATGAAGACTGCATAAACAACAATCACTGCTAGTCCCTCAAGATAGAGGCATAGAGGCTCAACACAACTAGCAGTAAGCTCGATACCAATCAACAGGCACCAAAAATGGCGAAAACAGCTAGTCACACAAGACAGAGGCACAGAGGCTCGACACAACCAGCTGAAAGATCGATACCAAAAGAACACCGACTCGGAGCAAAGCAGAAAAGCTCCCCCTCACTCAAAGAACTCCCCCTCAGCAAGTGAAGCATAAATTGCAAATTGTCACCACATCAAGACACACTCCTCCTTTGAAAAATTCTCCCCCTTGGGGGCAATTTGCAATCATAAGAGAAGGGAAAAGAGCTCAATTAAGTGAAACGAAGCTAGGCCATGCCTATCGGAGTAAAGCAAATGCATATGAGTCAAAAATGCATGTTAGCAGCTTCTGGTATATAATCGATAGAGTGAAAGAATGCTCTAAAGAGTGCTGATCCGACTACAAAGCAACAAGTGAAAGTGCTAGCAAAGGCTCAGACTGATCACCGAATAGAAAATATGAATGCATAAGCCAAGTGAGCAGTTTTAAGCCATTCAGAAAAAGGGTTTTCACCATCAAAATAGCACTAAACATGTATAGACATGAAGGACCGAGAATGCAATAGCAAGGCGACCAGAGGGGGGGGTGAATGGGAGCCACAAAAATTTCTCTCGAAACTTTGGCGTTTTGTCCCAAAATCAACCCACAAACGCTTCGACCAAAACCGTGATGCCCACGACCCTTGGAAAAGGGTGGATGATCCCTAGGATCACAGCGAGGCACCACAAAGCGATAGCAAACCAAAAGCCAAAAGCACGGACACAAGTTCAACCCTCAAAAACCGAGTCCCGAACGTAGATTGAAGGCTACGTCGAGAAATCCCCAAATACCGATGCTAACAAGTAGCAAAGATACATAGAGAGGTTTCTTGGTTAACTATAGGGCCAAACGAGAAGTCCGAAAACCAAGCAGAAAGGCCGGGAGAGCAAACGCACTGAAAATCAGCCTTTAGGCGAGTCCCGGACTGTCCGGGGTCTGGTCCGCGGACTGTCTGCCCAACGGCGGACTGTCCGGGCTCCGATGGCGGACTGTCCGCTGGCCAGATGCGTAAAAGAGCAAAGCTGCTGAAGTCTTCCTGGACCCTTCCCGGACTGTCCGTGAGTTTGTACTGCGGACTGTCCACAGGTCAATAAACAGTAAAGCACTCGAAGAACACAGCCAATAATCTGGCGTTTCCCCCATGCGCGGACTGTCCGTGGTCACACTGGCGGACTGTCCGTGAGTGTCCAGAAAGGGCGATTTCGGTCGCCCTCAACTCAAATCTTCTCCAAATCAATTCAAATCAAAATCCCTTGATCCCAAACTTGGAGAGGATGATCACGAGGTAGTTAGGAGACTATCCCCAAGAAATCATCTGCTCAAATCAACTCAATCAACGGGAAATCGAAGAGGAAGGTGTATGAACCGAAAAAGCACCACGAAAACAAAATCGACCCGATCTACTTGTTCGTGAGGAGTTAGATGAATTCCTTCGATGGAAATGATCTCCTCACTATAAAGAACAAGTTGATTCAAGTGGAATTCGAAAAGGCGCAGTATAGAGAGAGATCGAGTGACGGGAATATCGTGGAGAAACGAAGAACGCGAAGAACAGGAACCAAAACATGAATCAACACATCGATTTGCAACCGTGTGGCTACCACACACTACAATAGTGAGATTACGGTCACACTTCCTCAAAACCTCCAGTACACAGAGGTATGATTCTCTGCGGATCTCAGTAGCTACAGCAGGGAATTGGGAGAGCAGGAAAACCTAGAAGGCAAAGAGCAAATGACTGAGATAATTTGGGAGGTGGGTGTCTCCCCCTATTTATCCTAATTCTAATTCCCACTCTACCCCTAAGTATTTACAGAGCGACCCAGCCAAACCCTAAGGCTATCCTGGAGCAACCCGAAGATGATGCTGATCCGACGGCCACGCCCGCACAACTGGTAGTGTTGCCTCGACGCAACCTCACTGATTGCCACCACGTGCCGCCACGCTCTGCTTGTCCTTTTCCCAGACTCTGCCCCCCTGGTTTTGTGGCCGAAACCGGGAAACATGTCCTCATGACCAACCCCCGGTTTTGAGGCCGAAACCGGGAAACCCGACGTCCGTCGCCTGAGTTTTGTGGCCCAAACTCAGAAACCCGCAGTGCCCAGGTTTTGAGGCCCAAACCTGGAAACCGTCCTCAGCCTGAGTTTTGTGGCCCAAACTCGGCAAACGTAGCACCCAGGTTTTGTGGCCCAAACCTAGAAACCGTCCACCAGGTGGTTTTTTCTGTGGCTCAACCACCAAACCGGAGCTGTAGAGGGGATGCACCAACCGTGCACCCCGTCCACCGACACGTGTCCCCAGGTCCTCGACCCAAGCAACACCGTGCCCCGCAAATCTCCGCTCGTCGCTGTCCCAGGCTGTCAGCCACCACAGCTGATCCTTAGGCCACCGGTCCCTCAGTCCAAGCCTCACGTCTGCCCTTCACCGCTCTCGGTCTGTCGGCACGGCACGTCTCTACTTGACCTTCACCTTGCCTTCGATCACTGTCTCCGTGCTCGACACCTGCACAACACAAGCCAAAGAACATGCGATCAAACCCGTTGGCAATCACTCATTACTCGAGACTTGGCATACAACCATGTATCTGCAAGACAGGAAGTTAAACAAGTGCTAAACATGTATACAAGGTGAACTACCCCTAGCAAAGTTCAATCATCATGCTATAAAATGAAACATACACTTGTGTTTTTAGATTTTATCGGAGAAATTTGCAGCGGTTATTACACAAGTTCAAATTTAGCATGTGATTGCGAGAGGTTGAAAGCTTGTCATTGCCTAACTTTTCAACCGAACTAAGCCTATGCATATGCAATCAGGAGCTTGAAGCATCGGTTTCGGTCTTACACTACACGGCTCAAGTTTAACTCAAAGTGCAATGAGAAACAGTCTCGATACCGAGATGTGCTGACAAAGCAAACCCTTCTCGATCTTTTCAATTCACAAATACTTGGTTCATTTTAAGTAGAATATGACAAATCCAAGCAAGTGAATGACTCAAAACTAGAGACATAGCAACCTAGCATATATGAAATAGCACAAGTAACCTCAACACATTCTACACATGCTAGTTGCTAATCTCAATGGTGAACATGTATCAAGTTTTAAGTTCATTAAGCATGTTCATCATTCTGAAAAATACCTTAGCTCACAACATGTATCAGTGATCAAAGAGAGCCTAAGTTATAAGCATCATCATATATCATCGAAGCATATACTAATCAGAGCATAAATTCATTCTAAGGAATATAAACATGAAGCTCGAAAATGCAAGATGTATACATGATGGAATGCATGCAGAATGCAGAAACGGAGTAAAACAAAACTAAACAGACTCAAGACCCAAAACAAAAAGGTCAGACTATGATACATCAAACAAAATGTTTCCCCCATCTAAAAGAGGAAACACACACCAAGCTCACCTCTCAACTTAGCAAAAGTTGAGAGATCCAAAGGCTTGGTGAAAATATCTGCAAGCTGGTTATGGGTGTCTACATGCCTAAGATCAATGTTGCCATTCTCGTAGTGATCACGAAGAAAGTGAAAGCGAACATCGATGTGCTTGGTCTTGGAGTGAAGAACAGGGTTCTTTGCTACACTAATGGCAGAAGTGCTGTCGCAAAGCAAAGGAACCCGACTGAAATCTAGACCATAATCACGCAATGTAGCAACCATCCATAAAAGTTGCGAAGCACAAGAAGCAGCGGCAACATACTCAGCTTCAGAAGTAGACTAGGCTACATTCGACTGTTTGCGAGAAGACCACGAAACCAAAGAAGAGCCAAGAAACTGACAAGTCCCAGAAGTAGACTTGCGCTCAAGCTGACAACCGGCAAAATCCGCATCGGAATAACCACAAAGCGAGAGAGTCGAAGAAGAAGTATATCGGAGGTACCTCTTGATGCGCTTGACCACTTGCTTGTGGGAAGTCCGAGGGGACACCTGAAAATGAGCGCACAGACACACAAAAAACTGTATATCCGGCCTCGTTGCCGTCAGGTACAGGAGCGAGCCTATCATGCTCCTATACTCCTTCTGATCAACTGGCTCTCCGTCCTGGTCCGCGTCCATCGCAGCAGTCATCGCCATGGGCGTCATAAGAGACTTGGCCTCGCCCATGTCGAACTTCTTCAGGATGTCCTTCGTGTATTTGCCTTGATGCACGAACATCCCGTCTCGAGTTTGCTTGATTTGCAACCCGAGGAAGAAGGTCAACTCACCCATCATACTCATCTCAAACTCCCTGCTCATAGTATCTGCAAACTTGCCAACAAGTGCGTGAGAGGAGCCACCAAAGATGATATCATCCATGTAAATCTGGACTAACAGGGTGTCATTGCCTTGCTTGAGGAGAAATAGAGTTTTATCTACCCGTCCCATTTTAAAACCCTTGGAGAGCAAAAAGGTTTTCAAACGCTCATACCACGCTCTCGGGGCCTGTTTCAAACCATATAAAGCTTTTGACAGTTTAAAGACATGGGCTACTTGAGATCCTCGAAACCTGGGGTTGCCTAACATAAACCTCTCTATATACCCGTTCAAGAAAGCACTCTTGACATCCATCTGGTAAAGCTTAAAACCCTTCGAAGCAGCAAAGGCTAGAAGGATCCTAATGGCTTCTAAGTGGGCTACAGGGGCAAAGGTTTCCTCATAGTCTATCCCATCTTTCTGGCAAAAACCCTGGGCTACTAGTCTAGCCTTGTTCCTCACTACCATCCCATCCTCACCCTGTTTGTTTTTGAAAACCCATTTGGTACCTATAGGGTGGCATTCTAGTGGAGGTGGAACTAGGGTCCAAACCTAGTTTCGCTCAAAGTTTTCTAACTCCTCATGCATGGCATTAACCCAGTTTGGATCAGAAAGAGCGTGTCCAACATCTTTGGTCTCAAAAGAAGCAACGAATGCAGAATGAGCAAAGTGTGAGATTTCATACGCTCGCGACCGCATGACTCGCTGGTCGATGCCGCCGATCATCTGCTGCGGGGGGTGAGCCTGCTGAAATCTTCGGGGCGCTTGCCTGGCCGAAGTCGCCTCCCCCTCGCCAGATGTTGTAGCTCCCTTAGGTGCAGCGGGTGCTCGCTGGAGATGTGGCTCTAGAGGACCCCAGGAAGAAGAAGTCGTGGTATCGGGTCCTTGAGCTGAAGTAGTCGTCACAGGGTCGATAGGGGCAGCCAGTGGAGTTGGCTCGGGATCACCCCAATCGGCATTTTCCTGCTCCTCCTCCACAAAGATCGTCTTTCCAATCTCCTGATCTCCTGTAACATCAAAAGCAGAAGAAACACAAGGCATAGTCTCATCGAATGTGACCTCGCAGGTCTCCACTATCCAGTTAGTCTCAAGGTTAAGAACTCGATAAGCACGCGAATGCGAAGCATAACCAAGAAACACGCCATCAGCAGAGCGAGATTCAAATTTGTCCAAATTGCCTTGCTTCAGGATAAAGCACTTATACCCAAACACCCAAAAATGAGACACCTTGGGTACCCGTCCAAAACGCAACTCGTAAGAAGTCTTCTTCATGAAAGCTCGAAGAAAGATGCGATTTGAAACATGGCAAGCGGTGTTGATCGTCTCGGTCCAAAAATGCCTCGGAGTCCTATGCTCATCGAGTATCGTCCTGGCCATCTCAACAAGGGTTCGGTTCTTGCGCTCAACAACACCGTTCTGCTGGGGGACATAAGGAGAAGAAAATTGATGCTCGATTCCATGAGAAGAACAGAAAGAGGCAAACTGTGAGTTGTCAAACTCAGTACCATTATCGCTACGGATAGCTCTAATAGTATCAGGGGAAACTCAGTTTTCAACCTCAAAATCAAATCACGAGCAAAAGAAAAGGCTTCATCCTTACCCTCCGTGAAGAACACCCAAGAATACCTCGAAAAATTGTCAACGATCACTAGAACGTACCACTTCCCACCCGCTGAGCAAACCCGAGCTGGACCAACTGTGTCCATGTGTAAAAGCTCGCCGGGTCGCTTTGTCATCACCTGATTAACAGGTGGGTGAGAAGCAGCAACCATCTTCCTGTGACGACAAGGATGGCAAACAAGGTCCTGCTGAAACTTAAGCTTGGGCAATCCTTAGATTAGGCCAAGTGAGCTAAGTCTTGCAAGCAAGTATAAACTCAAGTGACCGAGCCTCCTATGCCACTTCCACAAATCAGAAGAAGGACTAGCCATCAAACATCTAGAAGAGCCAAAAGAGCGAGAAAAATCGGCTCTAAAAACATGACCAAAAGGGACGATCCAACAAACTAGATCTCCCCGAGGGTCTAAGACACGACTCAAACCCTTCTTAAAGCGCACTTCAAAATCATCCTCAAGGAGTTGCGAAACAGAAAGCAAATTAAAATGCAAGTTAGAAACCAAAGCAACATCCTTAAGAAGGAAGTTCTCATTGAGCCGAATAGCTCCATGAGAAACAACCTTACCTCTACTGTTATCCCCAAAAGTGATATACTCCTTGTGCACCACGGGGTCAAGGCTGGAGAACTATTCCTTCTTTCCGGTCATGTGGCGCGAACACCCGGAATCCATGAGCCACATGTTCTCCAACCGATGTTCCTGCATCAATAGAAAGGCAGGAAATGAGCATATGGCACAACACTGGGGTTAGTATACTGAGAAGGATACCAGTGTTGTGTCATAGGCCCAGAAAGAGTGTTAGAAGAAACACCAAACTGTCCTCGTCCCATGGGTGGATAGCGATCACCACCAAACTGAAAGAGTGGTCCGCTATGGAACGGAAAACCTCCAAACTGACCTACATGTCCCATTTGAGCAAAGCAATCACCCACCATGCTGAAAAGGTGGTCCGCTATGGGACTGTGTAGCAAAGCCTCTTACACCCGGCTAACGATCGTATTGAGGATGACCAGAACCGCGACGGGCACGACCACCACCCCGTGGTCTAGCTGCCTGGGGCCTAGCCACCAGAGGGGGTGCACCTCTAGGTCTAGTGCCCTGCCTCTGAACTCCCCGACCTTGCACACCATGGAGAGGGTGGTGCCTGGCCAGGTTGTTCAGCTCCAACTCTTTCCTAGCGTCTCTCTTCCTCCGAAAGCAAAACTCAGCAAGGTGACCCCCACGGTGACAGTACTCGCACTCGAACCTCACCACTCTCTTGGGTTGTTGGTTCCTATGGTTGCGAGGGTTGTGCACTCTAGCCGGCTGCTTGCCTCTCAGAAGGGGATCACTAGAGACGTCAGGAAGGGTGTGAAGTGTGTTCCTAATATGGTTAGGTTTGGGAACCCACACTTGCTTGCGAGGTGGAGCCTTGGGAGGTTCATCAAGGATGCCATCCTTGATGATAGGCTTGGGGGCACAGGTGGGGTGATCTTGGTAAGCTTAGGGATAGCGGATGGCTTCTCACTAGGGCTCACTCCACTAAACTCACCGATCTTGCTAATGATACTAGCGCCCTTCCCACCTAAAGCAAAGCCTACTCCTGAGCAATCAGTTCCCCTCTTGAACTGACTGATCATCATGCCCAACTGCGGCTCACTGCATGACACCCAACTCAAGATGGACCGAAGGTATGTGTTTTCCTCCTCGGTTTGCATCCTGTCATGCCGACAGTTGGCAATCTCAAGCTCCATCCCCACGCATCGCTCACATGGAGCGGACAAGGTGCTAACTGAGCTGGCCTTCATGGCTTCAGCATGCTTGGCATTAACTTCTGCCAACTCAGTTCGCAAGCTAGGACAAAGCTTGCACGCACCCAGCAAAGAAGGCCTCGCCTTCACATCCTCTAGCTCCTGCTTCAGGGAGGCACACTCACGACACTCACCCACCAAGTCTAGCCTATTCTTCAACTCATCATACACCTCGATCAAAGAGGCATACTTGGTTTGTTGGGTGGAAAAGTTTGTCATGTGTGTGGTGCACTCATCGCACTCCTCCTCATCAGTCACCCTCACTTCGGACTTAGCAAACTCAAGCTCCTTAAGCGCCTCTTTCATCTTGGCCTTAAACTCATTGCGCTCTCGAATAGCAAGCTTGAGTTTCTTCTCCAGAGCGAAGACTAATTCAGCAAGTCCATCGTGCTCATCGGTGAGACGATCGATAAGAGAAGAGGTTGATACCTCGGAAGTGTTGTCGTCGTCATCGTTGTCGGCGTCATCGGCATCCTTAGCCTGGCACTTGTGATCCTCTTCATTCAAGGCCATGGTGCAGAAGCCCTTGGAGGAGTTGCCAAAGAAGCAGAGTCCGTTGAAGCGATCTTCTGTCTTGTGCTTGGACCCGTCGTCGCTGGAGTCACTGTCGGAGGTCTTGTCTCCATCGCTCATGGTGGCGAAGAGAGCACGCCGACCAGTGTCGAAAGCCTTCTCCGCGTCCTCCCGGCAAAAGTTGTCCTTCTTCTTCTTCTCGATCTTGTACTCCGGCTTGCCCTTGCGCCTGGAGTTGCGAGTCTTGCCGGAAGATTTCTTTTTGTTCTTGGGGCAGTTTGCGATGAAGTGATCTGGATCACCGCACTAGTAGCAGCCCTCACGTGTGCCACCACGTCGGCGATTCAAGCGGTTGTTGTGAAACCGCGAGAACCGGGTGATGATGAGGGCGAGCTCGTCATCTCCCAACGCCTCCAACGGCTCCTCTGTAACTGCAAGCAAAGAAGACAAATCAAAGAGAGGAGGTGAAGCGTGTTGATGGTCCTTAAACACCTGTTTCACCATCAACATTTTACCCTAAAATTCACCAAAAAGGCATGAAATGTAGTCAAATAGGTTTCAAACTAACCAAATTCCACATGTCCATAGATTTTTATTTGAATGCAGGATTTGGACCAAATTTGGAGAATGGACCCACCAGGAGACGAGCCCACCCACCAGGACCCATTTGGGCAAGAGTGGGGTGGCGCCCGCCAACCAGAGGTGGTGCCCACCACCCAAATGTGGCGCCCGCCACATGGAGAGGCCCAACTCTCCCCCTTTGCCATGTCACTGATCCGTGTGACAATCCCTAGGCCAAATCTTGGCCCTTGGTCACTAGGTCAGTGGCATCGGACGGCTCAGGAAGGAGTGGCATGGATCAAGGCCGAATGGCGGTTACTTGGACATGCAACCGACCTAACCACCGCCTCTCTGGAGCTCCTGAATGCCGTTGAAGCAAAGGCCGTGCATCCAACGGTTGTAAGGGTGGCGGCCGCCACCTAGGACTGGCGCCCGCCACTAGGGTTAGCCCTAGGTCGGTTGGCTGCCCCCTATAAGTACCCCCTCACTCCTCAAGACTATAAATACCCCCCTGAGGCATCACTTCATTCATATCCCAGTACTATCCCAAAGAAAGCAACACACAAGAAAGAGAAGCAGAGAGCAAGTTAGAAGCTCAGAGAGCTTAGGCAAGTAGGTTAGCTAGTAGAGAGAGTATAGCTCTAGTGCCCTCGCTACAGCGCGGCTCTTAGTTTAGCATAGCTCAGCCTAAGTCCTTGGTAAAAGTAGCGTAGAGCTTGCTAAGAGAGAAGCGGGTGCGGGTGACTGGCATCGAAGGTCGGTTGATTTCCCGGCGTCTCTGGTCTGGTTTGCTCTCTTGTATCTCAGGTACATTTATCTTTATCTCAGTATTACTTTAAGCATTACTTTCAATATTACTTTATGAAGTACCTTGAGTGTGACCTAGCTATCCTACAGTTCAATTCACTTAGCCATAGTAGTTAATCTCTAGTGATCTTAGTGTTTGATCTTTGCCAATAGGTTGCTTAGTTAGTTTAGTGTTTATCTTATTAAGTCAAGTATTTGCTCTGACGTCCGCAAGGGTGTCTCTATTCAAAGCTAGGGTAGAAATAGTTAGAATATAGTTAAGCGTGGTGCTTAGTTATAGACTTACCTTCCGATACGGCTGGACCCCCGGATAGCTGTGGTAGCAAGTAGGTGGTGACAGCCCTGTGCGCCTTGAATTCCACCACGTAGTTGGCCCAGTTTAACAGTAAGGCTCGTTGTGCTAGCGTTCAACCTAAGTAAGTGGTAAAGGCTAGTACGCCTCGGTACTTGACAAGATAGGAATAAAACTTTTGTTAACTTAGTTGCTTAATTGACTTTTGCCTATCCTGCTTCGTAGCTATCTTGCTTCATAACTATCTTGCTTCATAGTTATCTTGCTTCGTAGTTATCTAGGAGTAGTTATTGGTTATTAGTTAGTTATCTTAGTTATCCTTAGCTATTCCCTTTATCTACCTATCCATCCACCTTACCTTACCACCCATTTCATCCTTACCTATCCACCCATATATTCTTTCTAGCCTTCCATCCCTTCTCTTCCCTTCTCCCCTTTTCTCTTTTCTCTTTTCTTCGACTCTCATCCCCTCCTTGACTCGACTCATACACCACCCTAGCCTTCCCTTGGGATCAAATAAATCGACACCTGGTACTCCCAGGCGAAGTGCTACTATGATAGTTCTGTGCAATTGCAGAATCTCCTCTTGGTAGATTGCAACCTCTCTAGCTAGCTCCTACTAGTGTCGGGATTGACAACCCCATTTGACATTAGTTGATAGCTGCTTTAGCTTCACTCCTTTAGGTATAGTGACCGGACTTGCTACAAGCACTTCTGACACCGTTGCTAGGAATAGATTTCATAGTCTACTCTTAGTAACAACGTTAGCAAGTGCCAACAAGCATTTCTGGGCCGTTACCGGGGATAGTTGCCTAGCTCTATCTTTAGTGAAGCTAAGAACTACCAACAAGCATTTCTGGCGCCGTTGCCGGGGAAGGCAATCGGTGTATCGGTTGAGTCCGTGTCGAATTTATCTTCGCTTAAGCTCCCGCTTAGCGAATCCCATCTTACCCCATTCTTTCTTAGTCTTTCTAATCTTTTTCCTTCATCTTCTTCAACTTCTTTCTTTCTTATCTCATTCTATCTTCACGATGGCCAATAAGACCATTCGTGAGTTTTCTGCTCCTTCTGCCGCTAATGTAGCGATAGGACCAGACGTGATCGTTGCCAACCTCAATTTTGAGTTGAAACCGGCTCTGATCACGATGGTCCAAGCTAGCCCGTTCTGTGGCAAAGCTCATGAGGATGCCAATGCTCACCTCCAACAATTCTTGGAGATTTGCGGCACCTTCACCATTAAGGGGATAACCCAAGAAGCCATCTGTCTTCGTCTCTTTCCTTTCTCTTTGCTAGGAAAAGCGAAGCAATGGTTCTATACCGATCGCAACGCTGTAGACACATGGGACAAGTGTTCCAATGCTTTTCTCACCAAGTTCTTTCCTATGGGCAAGACGAATGCTCTACGCAACAAAATCTCCAGCTTTACACAACAAGCCGAGGAATCTATTCCCGAGGCTTGGGAGAGGTTGCAAGAGTATGTCGCTGCTTGTCCGCACCATGGTATGGAGGACTGGCTATTGATCCAGAACTTCTACCATGGCCTAACCCCACTCTCTAGAAGCCATTTGGATGCCTCCGCCGGCGGTGCATTCTTTTCTCTGAATGTTGCAGATGCTAAGGCTCTCATAGAGAAGATGGTGTCGAACCAAGGATGGAATGACGAGAGACTGCAGCCCCATAAGCAAGGTATGCATTCCCTTAAGGAAGCCGACATGATCGTGGCCAAGATGGACCTACTGGCAAAGAAGCTGGACAGCTGTGAGAAGATGAACCAACAAGAGAGTGTCCAATCTCTGGAATCCTATATGACTGGTGAAGTCTGTGGAGAAACCGGACATTCTGGGAGCCACTGCCCCGAGCTACATGAAGATTTGAACTTCATAAACAACAACAACGGTTTCCGTCAACAAAATCAAGGATGGAATCAGCTTGCAAACTCTCAAGGTAACAATTCATTCCCCCGCTCTAATTTTCAGAATTCTAAATAGTCTCTCATTCTTGAAAAATTTAGTTTACTCACAAGGTAAAACTAATGATTTCTTGAATAAGAAATTAATGTCGAATGATAAAACCCTTGAGAATATAAATGCTAAATTGGAAGATTTCTCATCTGCTCTGAAAAATCAACTTAGCTTTAATAAGATGTTAGAAACCCAATTAGCTCAACTTGCTGCTATCATACCATCTTTTGAAACTGGCAAAATTCCTGCTAAACCTGACTTGGAAACTGCAAATATGGTTGAAATAAAACATTTTAACTATTATGAAGATCAAACCATGACTGTTAAAAAGGGTGATCCTGGTCGTCCCATAATTTGATGCTCAATCTTTGGTGAAGTCTTTAAAAATGCCATGTGTGATTTACGATCGAGTGTGAACATTCTATCTAAAGATTTTTATGAAAACTCATTCTTTCCACCCATGTCATCCACATCTGCATATGTTGTGCTAGCTGATCAATCCACTTGCTATATAGAAGGAATAGTTAATGATTTACCTGTTCATATTAGAGGTTCATATGTTCCTGCTGATTTCATAATACTAGATATGGGAAATAGGAAAGATGTGCCTCTAATCTTAGGTAGACCCTTCTTGAACACTGTTGATGCTTGCTTATATGTGGGAAGTGCTAAAATGCAAATGACATTAGGAGGGAGGAAGGAAATATTCTCTTTCTCCTGAGGCCCCGCATATGCTGCTAACATGCAGGAAGCAAAACACATTCGTACCAAGAAGAGGCGCCCAAGAACAAGGTGGAGCAGAAAGAAAGAACCACCTCCTCCTGAGTTGTGTAATTCACATAATAAAGAAGAGGTGCCAAAAGAAGAAGAACCCGATGGAGTACTAAGAGAAGAAGTGCCCAAGGAAGAAGATCCACCCGATAAGGATGAAACTCCATGGACCTAAGGTATGGTTTTACTTTTAATTTTTCCCTTCAAATTTCCCTTTTTCAAATAAATAACATATGTCATGCATGTAACTAAAAAAAATCAGTTATCATTAGTTATATGCATAGGTATATGTTAACTTAGTTAGAACAATAAAATATCATAATAGGATAGTTTCCCTTTTCACAACATTAGATAGTTTCCCTTTTAATAAAATGAGAACAAGAGCTCCGATCGAGAAAGAAGAAGACCCTTCACCAAGCAAGAAGCTAGCTTGGGGGAGACTCCCGCTCCAATAAGGTATGTCTCAAGCCTACACTTTATATTCTGTTCTTAAATTCTATATCTTTTGAATGTCACATGCTTGCCTAAGTAACCATTCCATGAATAAAATCGATAAAATCTGATTAAACAAGTTGAAACCTGAATAAGATTTGAAATATGTCATGCAATTGCTATTGTTATGGTTTGAATAACTGGTCTTAACTAAGTTGTAGCTTTTGTGGGTTGCACATGCTTAAACTGAAATCATGCATAGTGAATAAAGTTAGTAAGAAATGGAGTGATTCTTTAAACTTGCTAAGGTGAAATTAGGACCTAATCTAGAGGATTTCTTTTAAAAATTATGAAAACCTTGCTAAAAGTTCCTCCTAGATTTTATCCCATCCCACCAGCAGCCAAATATTTGTTAGTCATTAGTCAAAACCACAAAGAGTTTTGTTTGTGTTGAGCTTTGTTAGACCTCATAAATCTTAGTAGAGAAGCTTATCATATCTTTTCAATCAAGATTCACACACACCCACCATAAATGGCCTACTCTCCACTTTGGAAGTTTGCAACCACCAAATAAATTGCTCATTCTCTACACTGGAGATATGCAATACCTTGCCAAACATCTCATTGCTAGCCTTATGCTATTCCTACACTGGGAATAAGCATTTCTCTCCCTTTCCCTACTCATTTCAAAAAAAATCCTTTTCCTATAGATAACCTGGGAAATCTAGAGCTAAAAAAAAAGAGAAATAGAGAAAAATGAGCAAATAGCTCAAGAAAGGACTATGTCCTGAAAAAAAAGTGAGCAAAGTAGCTCGAAAGAGGACTATGTCCTAAGAAAATGTGAGGACACATCTTTTGTCTACTCACTATGTATCCAAAAAAAGAGAGAATTATCATTAGCTCTAGACCCTAGAAATTAACTAGGAAGGATTATGAAATATCTCTCTATACACTTCCACATAACCACACATGCACATCTTGATCAATTTTTATGATTTGCTGCTCCTTATGATCTGAGTGTCTAGCTTAGCAATAAACATCAGGCAATTTGCTCATGATTCTTAGCCTACCTATAACTTCACATATCATTCTTTAGAAATAGGAGAGGCTACATTTTGGCCTAAGTGGGGATTTAAACACCATTGAGTGATTGAGTGAATCTTGGAGGACTTAAGCAAGTTGTTATCTTTTGAAAACCTTGAAAAAACTCGAGACAGAATCCTAGTCAAACCTAAGCTAGATAAAAGTTTCCTATCTACTGCTTTATTTCACTCTTGCATGTTTGAAGTGAAAAGTAATAAGCCCCACATTGCTATGATTAATGATATATGCTAAGTTATTTCTCACTATACAATATGCACTTGCATACATCTTAAGTTGCTATCCATTTCATGCTCAATGCTTAAACCGCATTGTTGCTCGAGGACGAGCAACAGGTTAGCTTGGGGGAGCTTGTTGATGGTCCTTAAACACCTGTTTTACCGTCAACATTTTACCCTAAAATTCACCAAAAAGGCATAAAAATTAGTCAAATAGGTTTCAAACTAACCAAATTCCACATGTCCATAGATTTTTATTTGAATGCAGGATTTGGACCAAATTTGGAGAATGGACCCACCAGGAGATGAGCCCACTCACCAGGACCCATTTGGGCCCGAGTGGGGTGGCGCCCGCCAACCAGAGGTGGCGCCCGCCACCCAAATGTGGCATCCGCCACATGGAGAGGCCCAACTCTCCCCCTTTGCCACGTCACTGATCCGTATGACCATCCCAAGGCCAAATCTTGGCCCTTGGTCACTAGGTCAGTGGCATCGGACGGCTCAGGAAGGAGTGGCGTGGATCAAGGCCGAATGGCGGTTACTTGGACATGCAACCGACCTAACCACCGCCTCTCTGGAGCTCCTGGATGTCGTTGAAGCAAAGGCGGTGCATCCAACGGTTGTGAGGGTGGCGGCCGCCACCTAGGGCTGGCGCCCGCCACTAGGGTTAGCCTTAGGTCGGTTGGCTACCCCCTATAAGTACCCCCCTCACTCCTCAAGACTATAAATACCCCCCTGAGGCATCACTTCATTCATATCCCAGTACCATCCCAAAGAAAGCAACACACAAGAAAGAGAAGCAGAGAGCAAGTTAGAAGCTCAGAGAGCTTAGGCAAGTAGGTTAGCTAGTAGAGAGAGTATAGCTCTAGTGCCCTCGCTACAGCGCGGCTCTTAGTTTAGCACATCTCAGCCTAAGTCCTTGGTAAAAGTAGCGTAGAGCTTGCTAAGAGAGAAGCGGGTGCGGGTGACTGGCATCGGAGGTCGGTTGATTTCCCGGCGTCTCGGGTCTGGTTTGCTCTCTTGTATCTCAGGTACATTTATCTTTATCTCAGTATTACTTTAAGCATTACTTTCAGTATTACTTTCAGTGTTACTTTATCAAGTACCTTGAGTGTGACCTAGCTATCCTACATTTCAATTCACTTAGCCATAGTAGTTAATCTCTAGTGAGCTTAGTGTTTGATCTTTGCCAATAGGTTGTTTAGTTAGTTTAGTGTTTATCTTATTAAGTCAAGTATTTGCTCTGACGTCCGCAAGGGTGTCTCTATTCAAAGCTAGGGTAGAGATAGTTAGAATATAGTTAAGTGTGGTGCTTAGTTATAGACTTACCTTCAGATACGGCTGGACCCCCGGATAGCTGTGGTAGCAAGCAGGTGGTGACAGCCCTGTGCGCCTTGAATTCAACCACGTAGTTGGCCCAGTTTAACAGTACGGCTCGTTGTGCTAGCGTTCAACCTAAGTAAGTGGTAAAGGATAGTACGCCTCGGTACTTGACAAGATAGGAATAAAACTTTACTTAACTTAGTTGCTTTATTGACTTTTGCCTATCCTGCTTCGTAGCTATCTTGCTTCGTAACTATCTTGCTTCATAGTTATCTTCCTTCGTAGTTATCTAGGAGTAGTTATTAGTTATTAGTTAGTTATCTTAGTTATCCTTAGCTATTCCCTTTATCTACCTATCCATCCACCTTACCTTACCATCCATTTCATCCTTACCTATCCACCCATATATTCTTTCTAGCCTTCCATCCCATCTCTTCCCTTCTCCCCTTTTCTCTTTTCTCTTTTCTTCGACTCTCATCCCCTCCTTGACTAGACTCATACACCACCCTAGCCTTCCCTTGGGATCAAATAAATCGACACCTGGTACTCCCAGGCGAAGTGCTACTACGATAGTTCTGTGCGCTTGCAGAATCTCCTCTTGGTAGATTGCAACCTCTCTAGCTAGCTCCTACTAGTGTCGGGATTGACAACCCCATTTGACATTAGTAGATAGCTGCTTTAGCTTCAGTCCTTTAGGTATAGTGACCGGACTTGCTACAAGCACTTCTGATGCCATTTCTAGGAATAGATTTCATAGTCTACTCTTAGTAACAACGTTAGCAAGTGCCAACAAGCATTTTTGGGCCGTTACCAGGGATAGTTGCCTAGCTCTATCTTTAGTGAAGCTAAGAACTACCGACAAGCATTTCTAGCGCCATTGCCGGGGAAGGCAATCAGGGAACCAGGGAGCCTTGCCATTCCCTCGATCCATGTCGCCCTTAGGATCCGAAACCAATTAAGGTAGAGAAGATCCTTAACCGTCTCCGATACCAATTGAAGGACCAGATTGGCGACCAGAGGGGGGTGAATGGGAGCCTCAAAATTCAACTCATGAATTGAATGGCCCTTGTCACGGAAAATCACCCCAAAAGCAAAGACTCGAAATGACCGGTGAGTTCACGACCTACGAGTAGGTGGATACCCTAGGAGATTTCCTAGTGGTACAGCGGAACCCCCGGAGAAACACCAAAACCAATTGCCAAAGTCCCAGAGCAAAACTGCACAAACTGGAGAATCCCAGACAGTCCGTCGTCTGGCTCCCGGACTGTCCGGTAAAGGCCGGACTATCGGCCACAAGGGGTCCGGACTGTCCGCCGGCAAAAAGACCCAAAATGAACTATTCTGCAACAACCCTGGACGAGTCCCGGACAGTCCGCGGTTTGAACGCCAGACTGTCCGCGGTTCACGTGAACAGTGAAACCCTAGCGTCCGATGGCAGCACTGTGCAGCGTCCGATGTGACCCCGGACTGTCCGCGGTTATGCCGAATCTTGAGTGATGAGTGATTGTTAACTGGTTTGATGTGCATGTTCTTTGGCTTGTGTTGTGCAGGTGTCGAGCACGGAGACAGTGATCGAAGGCAAGGTGAAGGTCAAGTAGAGACGTGTAGTGCCGATGGACCGAGAGCGGTGAAGGGCGGATGTGAGGCTTGGACTGAGGGACCGGTGGACTGAGGATCAGCTGTGGTAGCTGACAGCCTGAGACAGCGACGAGTGAAGACTTGCGGCGCACGGTGTTGCTCGGGTCGAGGACCGGGGACACGTGTCGGTGGACGCGGTGCACGGGCGGTGCATCCCCTCTACAGCGTCGGTTTGGTGGTTGAGCCACAGAAAAACCACCGGTGGATGGTTTCTAGGTTTGGGCCACAAAACCTGGGTGCTGCGGGCTTTTTGAGTTTGGGCCTCAAAACTTGAGCTGAGGACGGTTTCCAGGTTTGAGCCTCAAAACCTAGGCGCTGGCGGGTTTCTGAGTTTGGGCCACAAAACTCAGGCGATGGACGACAGGCTTCCCGGTTTCGGCCTCAAAATCGAGGGAGGACTTGAAGGCTGGTTTCCCGGTTTCGGCCTCAAAACCGGGGTTGAGGTCCATGTGAACAGGCGAGCCGCGCGGTCCGGTCGTGG
>CM019822.1:47531750-47567596 GCA_009763385.1 Coix lacryma-jobi var. lacryma-jobi | reverse complement strand
AAGGACTGAGAATGCACTAGCAATGCGACCAGAGGGGGGGTGAATGGGAGCCAACAAAAATTCTTTCGAATCTTTGGCCAAATGTCCCAAAATCAACCTCGAAGAGCTTCGACCGAAACCGTGATGCCCACGACCCTTGGAAGAGGGTGGATGATCCCTAGGATCACAGCGAGGCACCACAAAGCGATAGCAAACCAACCGACAAAAACACTGGAGCGAGTTCGAACCCCAAAAGCCAAGTACCAAACATAGATAGATGGCTACGTCAAGAAATCCCCAAATACCTGTGCTAACAAGTAGCAAAGATATCTAGAGAGGTTCCTTGGTCAACTCTAGGGCCAAACGAGAAGTCCAGAAACCAAGCGAACAAGTCGGGAGAGCAAACGCACTAAACCGGAAGCTTCAGCCGATTCGCGGACTGTCCACCGGTACGGTCGCGGACTGTCTACCCAGTGGCGGACTGTCCGAGCTCAGGTCGCGGACTGTCCGCCGGCCAAAAGAGCTAAACTGCACTGCTGCTGAAGTCCCTCGACAGTTCCCGGATTGTCCGCGAAAACCAACGGCGGACTGTGCGCCGGTCAATGAACAGTGCCGCACCCGAAGAACACAGCCACTGATCTGGCGTTTCCCCGATGCGCGGACTGTCCGCCAGTCAAACCGCGGACTGTCCGCGGATGAACAGAGAGGGCAATTTCAGTCGCCTTCTCCCCAAATCTCTCCAAATTCGATCCAAATCAAAATCCCACGTTCCCAAACTTGGAGAAGATGATCACGGGGTAGTTAGGAGACTATCCCCAAGAAATCATCCGCTCAAATCGGTTCAATCACCGGGAAATCGAAAGGGGAGGAGGATGAACCGAAAAGCGCCACGAAAACGAAATGAACCCGATCTACTTGATCGTAAGGAGTTAGATAAATTCCTTCAGTGGAAAAGATCTCCTTTCAAATACGAACAAGTTGATTCAAACGGATTTCGCAAACACGCAGTAGAGAGGGAGATCGAGTGATTGGAAAATCGCGAAGAAACGAAGAACGCGAAGAACACGAGCAAAACGCGAATCAACACATCGATCTGCAACCATGTGGCTACCACATGCTACAACAGTGAGGTTACAGCCTCACTTCCTCAAAATCTCCGGTACACAGAGGTATGGTTCTCTGCGGATCTCAGCTAGCTACAGCAGGGGATTGGGAGAGCAGGAAACCCTAAGTGCAAAGAGCAAATGACTGAGATAGATGGGGAGGTGGGTGTCTCCCCCTACTTATCCTAATTCTAACTATTCCTAATTCCCACTCTACCCCTAACTACTTACAGAGCGAACCAGCTAAACCCTAAGGTTATTCTGGACCAACTCGATGGTAGGTGGATCCGACGGCCACGCTCGCACAACTCGTAGCGTTGCCTCGACGCAACCTCCTGATTGCCGCCACGTGCCGCCCTCGCTCTGCGTCCTCTTCATGGACTCCGCCACCGGTTTTGTGGCCGAAACCGGGAAACCAGGCCTTCACGTCCACCCCCGGTTTTGAGGCCCAAACCGAGAAACCAGCCGACCGTAGCCTGAGTTTTGTTGCCCAAACTCAGCAAACCCGCAGCACCCAGGTTTTGAGGCCCAAACCTGGAAACCGTCCTCAGCCCGAGTTTTGTGGCCAAACTCGAAAACCGTCAGCGCCCAGGTTTTGAGGCCCAAACCTGGAAACCGTCCACCCGATGGTTTTTCTCTGGCTCTACCACCAAACCGACGCTGTAGAAGGGATGCACCGCCCGTGCACCATGTCCACCGACACGTGTTCCCAGGTCCTTGACCCGAGCAACACCATGCCCCGCAAGTCTTCGCTCGTCGCTGTCCCAGGCTGCCAGCCACCACAGCTGATCCTCAGGCCACCGGTCCCTCAGTCCAAGCCTCACGTCCGCCCTTCACCGCTCCCGGTCCGTCGGCACGGCACGTCTCTACTTGACCTTCACCTTGCCCTCGATCACTATCTCCGTGCTCGACACCTGCACAACAAAAGCCAAAGAACCTGCGATCAAACCCGTTGACAATCACTCATCACTCGAGACTCGGCATACACCCATGTGTCCGCAGGCCCAAACCGGGAAACCAGCCATCCAAGGCCTGAGTTTTGAGGCCCAAACTCAGCAAACCCGCAACACCCAGGTTTTGAGGCCCAAACCTGGAAGGGAACGTATGCTATGGAAACCAGGTTCCCGTGGAAACTATGGAAACTCGCACGTGGATCGCTGGATCTAAATCCGATGGCTATGGCTAATGGTGTAGATTAGCAATTAACCCCTCCCATTTATCTCTCTCTAATATATATAGCCAACACAGGTGCACAACATCATTAGCCATAGCCATCGGATTTAGATCCAGCGATCCACGTACGAGTTTCCATAGTTTCCACGGGAACCTGGTTTCCATAGCATACGTTCCCAACCTGGAAACCGTCCACAGCCCGAGTTTTGTGGCCAAACTCGGAAACCATCCGCGCCCAGGTTTTGAGGCCCAAACCTGGAAACCGTCCACCCGATGGTTTTTTCTAGCTCTACCACCAAACCAAAGCTGTAGAGGGGATGCACCTCCCGTGCACCCCGTCCACCGACACGTGTCCCCAAGTCCTCGACTCAGGCAACACATGACCGCAAGTCTTCGCTCATCGCTGCCATAGGCTGTCAGCCACCACAACTGATCCTCGGGCCACCGGTCCCTCAGTCCAAGCCTCACGTCCGCCCTTCGCCACTCTGGGTCCCTCGGCACGACACGTATCTACTTGACCTTCACCTTGCCTTTGATCACTTTATCCGTGCTCGACACCTGCACAACACAAGCCAAAGAACATGCGCATCATCCCAGTTGACAATCACTCATTACTCAGAGACTCGGCATACACCCATGTATCCGCACTCACCCTATGTCTTTTTATTGATGTAGGTAAAACGATTGGAGAACGTTTGGTTGGTGGATTCCGGATGTTCGAGGCACATGACCGAAAACGCCAAGTGGTTCTCCAGTCTTAGTCCGGTCGCCGGAAAGGAGTTTATCACCTTCGGCGACAATAGCAAAGGTAAGGTATTGTCTCGTGGGTCGGTGCGAGTTAATGAGCACTTTGTGTTGCGCGATGTCAGGCCGTCGTGGTGGGGGGAAGGTGGCGACTCCCAACTGGCGCCATCAGGGAGGAGAGGAGGGGGAGGAGGCACGCTCATAGGTGCGGTGGTGGCGGGCTCGACACGTGAGCTGTGCCCCTGCAATACGTATGACGGTGATATCAGATCCAGGAGAGTGCCTCGACCCCTGGGTGACGCGACGTCCCATCCACATTTTGCGACGATCAATCTTTGTCACCTCGAGCCATGGCAGCTCGAGCCTTCTCCAGCCAAGGCGGCCTTCTCTACCGAGACAGGTGCCAAACCTCGAGGTGTGCTTGTGCCGACGGCTCGAGTCTTGGCCCCTTAGACGAAGGCGAGGTCCCCTCCTGGGTAGGAGTCGCTTCCCCCTGAAAACCAGAGATGGATGTGTATCAAGTATAAGAGTCACAGCCTCGCGACCGCCGAGGTCCAAGAAATTTACTACACTCCAAAGTCGGCTACTGGGTTCTTCTTTCCCTCGAATTGGCCGACCCCTCAGGGGTTTCGACCCCCCCGCTCTCAAGCCCTGCGCACCGGGCCGTCTCCACAGAGTTGGGATGGAGGTAGGGCTCTCCGACGCCTCCCCCGTGGCTCGACCTCGAGGGAGATCCCTCCTTCCGCCCCACCTCGCGGAGGGCGACCGCCCTCCTCCTTGCTATCATCGGCTTCCCACCCCGGCGCGGGGTCCCTCACCAGCGCTGAGACGTGTACTCGCTCGCCCTCCCGGCTTGCCGTCTTCTATGTCCCGTGGCGGTGCGGCGATGGCAGAAGTCGATAAGTGAGGCTCTGACAAAGTCCAGGTGAAGATCGGTGGAGCGGACGAGATGGTCGCCTTCGCGTCCCTCCCCTATCAGGCTCTATGGCGCGTCCTTCCACCTCTCCTCCTGTCTTTCTTCTGCGGTCCCTCCTGGCTTCTCTCCTGTCTCCTTGGTGCTCTCCCTCCTCCACCTCGATGGCTCGCGGCGGTCGGACCCGGAGCCCCTCCCGATGTGGTCACCGCCCCTGAGGCTCTTGCCCTTCTCGAGACATCCCCCTTGGCTGACGCGGGGGCGGCCTCTGTTGGTGCTGTGACAGAAGCGCTTCGGGTCGGTGCTTCCTCACGACCGGGGCAACGTCCCTCGCAGAGCTCGCGGACCTCGGGCCCCCGACGAGGCAGGGATCGGGCGCCGTCTTCCCGAGGCTGCAATCCTGCGCGGATCCTTCGCCGGGGGGACCTCCAGCATACCCTCCTCCCTGCAACAGAGAGGAGCGGTCAGCCCTGTCGTCGACGACCCCCGCGCGTCTCAGGCGTGCATCCAGCCCCTCGTACGTCGCTCTCTCTCCTCATAACCCGCTCTCCTCCTCCGAGCTCGAGGAGCTCAGCTCGGGGGATCCGTCTCCAGGCTGACGGTTGCGACGAGCCTTTGCCAGTCTCTGCTCCCGAGCCAAGCGACGCAGGTTTTTGTTTTTCTCTTTCTTCTTCCTGGCGTCCTTGCTCTCCTTGTCTTTCTGAGCAGAGAGGCGCCTCACCTGAGTATCCGCGGCGTCCTCCCTCACCGGGAGCCTCGACGCGCGACAAGTGAACGCCCCCTGAAAAAAGAAGAAGCGTGACGAGGCAAACCACAAGAAGAATGCAAAAAGTTCGAAGGAGGAGAAAGGGGGAGGGGGCTCGGAACGACTCAGCTCGAGGGAGGTTCACCAGGTCGAGACACCCCTCGTCGGGTGCCATGGCGACCAGGGTGGGTGTACTCAGGGATGAACGGTCCCTGGATCGTGATTGACACCCGGGAGACGCCCTCGTTCCGGGACAGCCTCCCCTCGGCCATCCTCGATCGATTAAGCGCCTCGAGCCTGGCCTCCGGCCCCATCTCGTGCATAAGAAGGGGGCGGTCCGCCAGCGGGAGAACTCTTCGCTGGTGGAACGCCCAAATGACCGCTTGCACGTCAACTTCTTCTCATCCACCAGCGTCTTCATCATCTTCATCAGCGGGGCCAGGTGGCGTTGCCTGTCCGCCGCGACGCCCCAGGTCCACTTCTTCGGGCGTTGAGCGAGGACCCTGCCGGTGTACTTGCGGAAAGAGACCACCTTCTTTCCGCAGATAGAACCAATGGTCGTCCCACCCGGCCTGGTTGGTGGAAAGCTTGTATCGCAGGTACTCGCGGGGGACGTTGACCGACGAGGTCCCAGCCCTCGCAGTAATGGCGAGGGAGCCCATGCGCACGAGCCGCCTCCCGCTGGGCTTTAGGGCCTTGATGAAGAGCTCGCCCCGGAAGAGGTGGACGAACATCTCCCAGTGCGGCTCCATCTTCAGGTACCCCTCGCACACCGCGGCGAATATGGCGGCGTGCGAGATGGAGTTGGGGGAGAAGTATTGCAGCTCCACCTCGAAGTGGTGGGCCAGCCCCCGCATGAAGCGGCTCGGCGGGACGCCGAGCCCCATACGGTGGTAGCGCGTGAAGCTCACCACGTACCCCTCCGGCGGGTGCGGCTCCCGGTGCTCCGCCGACGGGATAACCCACCACGCGGGTCCCTCCTCCGGGTTGGGGCGCAGAAGCCCCTGGGCCACCAACGAGTCCATCTCGCTCTGCGTCACCTTCGACGAGCTCCAGTCTTCGGCCGGCAGCACTTGTGTCTGGGCGGCCATGGCGGTGGCGCGGCGCGGACCCGAGCAGCGGACGGGCAGCCGGAAAATCCCCAATCAACTAGCTTGAAGGAGAGGGCACGTGAAGGCTACGGCGGCGGTGAGGCAAAGGCAAAGTAAAGGGTTCCTTTTCCCCTCTTTTGATATTTATAAGGGGAAACCCCGACGGGCGGGGTCTCCCACGACGTAAAAAGGTAACCGCATAGCATTTAATGTGCCCACCTAACCACGTCTCGAGCCGGGTGCAGGGAACACGCGGCCGCTCACCGTTCGCTTCAACTGCCGGGGCCTCTGCGGCCGCCGCTCCGACTTCGCGCCCGCCGCCCAGGCGCCACGATCTCCACTCCTTGGTGGTTTCCACCTAAAAAGGCGCGCCCAACGGGCAGAAGGATTCCAAGCGACGATGGCTTCTTCCGGAAGTAAAAAAACGGGCCCCGGCCCTAAGTCTCAAAGCAGCGAAGGCTGGCCCTCGGAAAAGGGTTCGACAGCCGGCTTCGAGCACCCAAAAACGGGCCCTGGCCCTAAGTCTCGAAGCAGCGAAGGCTGGCCCTCGACGAAAGAGGGTTCGACAGCCGGCTTCGAGCACCCGAGTCAGGGATACCAAGGGGCGCCATTCGCGGCATCACTCGAGGGCCAAGCCCTCGAGGCCCCTCACGTGTATCCAGGGCGGGGAGCTCGACATGCAGTGAGATCCCCTCGGAGGGAGGCATCGAGCCACCGGGTCCTATCGAATGGACCCGACACTCCTGCAGACTGAGCACCCATGCTTTATGAGACCGCCTCCGGGCCATAGTCGACCCCTATCGAACGGGGCACGAGCTCTCACTTGGATTCCCCGTTACCAGCTCACCGGAACCTTGATACTCGCCCACTCGGGGTAGTACGAGGCATCCCCCCTCGCATCCGATCGAAAGGACTCACGGGATGACAAGCCAGGGCAACCAGTGCGCCGGACAGCTCGAAGAGCCGACCGGCCGGTTCAGCCTGGCACCCCTCGACGAAAGAGGGTCTAAAAACTCGGGGGCCTGACACCCCCGAACCTAAAAATCGCAAATAAACTCGCAAAAAGCCCACGAGGAAGTTCTAACCACTCCCTCGTGGCCTCGGGGGCTACACCCGCGGGTGTTGCGCACGACACCCACGGAATCGAATCGACAAAACCCTCGAGGCCAGTTAGCTAACCCACGAGATCCCAGTCGGGAGCCCCTGCTCGAGTGCAAGCACTCGAGCAAGGGCTCGGGGGCTACTGTCGGGGGTCCGCAAAAGGGGTACCCCCAATCAACGCAAACAAATAGGGTAAACCTAGAACACCGGTTAAATAACAGACCTAACTAGCCTAACCCCTAAAAAGCCGGCCCCCCGAGGCCTACGACGCTGGCCCACCGAGCCGAGCCCTCCAAGCCAGGCCTCGGGCGCCCGATCGTTTTCCGTCTCGCCCGAGCCCTCCAAGCCAGGCCTCGGGCGCACGGTCGTTTTCCGTCTCGCCCGAGCCCTCCAAGCCAGGCCTCGGGCGCACGGTCGTTTTCTGTCTCGCCTGAGCCCTCCAAGCCAGGCCTCGGGCGCACGATCGTTTTCCGTCTCGCCTGAGCCCTCCAGGCCTCGGGCAAGCGCTCCACTACCCTTCAAGCCCCCCGCAGCCGAACACCACACCTCGAGACCCCACGCGGGGACCTCGAGCCTCACTGGCACGACAGCCTATCCCTCGAGACGCGTTATGCCTCCGTCGAGCGGTGCAGGCATCGGATGCCAGCCCCATACCGCGCACTTAATTCATCCACCTACTCCGGTCACGTCCTCTGTAACACAACGTGTGCCACAGTGGTCCGGGGCAGAGTCAAGACTCGTTTTCACCACAAGTTTGGGCGAAAAGGCACCAGTGAAGCACTGTTGACCCACGCCCTACACTGTGGCACGTCCAAGCCACGCCTCGAGGCCCAGATGCCTGCCGCTCCATCGGTTTTCACGGGACTTGCCCATACCTGCGGGAGCTCGAGCCCCCCGTAGGCGCTGCCTCGAGGCCGGCTCCGCGCCCCTCGAGCCCTAACTACTTTCATGCTATTGGAGGACAGGTACCCCAAGACCCGGAGGGACCCCGCCGTGTCCTGTACGTTCAGGGATGGGCGCTGTAACGGCTTCCACCTCGCCGTGCCTCCACGTCCGCACCCAGGATGGAGGCCACGCTTCAAAGACGCTTCAACAGCAACGCCCACGTCGGCTGCAATGTCTTCGACAAGACAGGGCTCCTACCCTTCTTCGTGAGGGACACAATACACCCCGACACCTGTAATACCCTTGTGTAACCCTGGCCTCCCCTTGCTCTATAAAAGGGGACACCAGGGCCCTCATTCCCGGGAGCTCGGGACAGACACGTTGGAACACACACCCACACACTCAAGTCCGGACTCCGTTCCAAACTCGCGGAGCTTGTATTCGCCCCTGTACAAGCACTTAGGTGCAAGTAATACAAGAATCTCCTCCCCCGCTGGACGTAGGGCCTTCTTTGCCCGAACCAGGATAAATCCTTGTGTCATCTTGCATCACCATCTAGGAAGAGAGCACGCGATCATATTACTCGTTGGTGTCATACCCCCGCGTACGAAACACCGACAGTGGAGGAGGCAGAATACCAAATCCCGAACTCAGGTGTGAAACGAAGGTACCTGAAAATCCGCTTCACCGCCTGACGGTGAGAAGTGCGCGGCGACGCCTGAAAGCGCGCGCACAGACACACCGCGAACTGGATGTCCGGGCGTGTCGCCGTCATGTAGAGGAGCGATCCGATCATGCTGCGGTACTCCTTCTGGTCCACTACTTCTCCATCCACATCCGCATCCAGGGCAGTCGTCGTCGACATGGGTGTTGGAAGAGGCTTGGCCTCACCCATATCGAACCGCTTCAGCAAGTCTTTGGTGTACTTGCCCTGGTGCACAAACGTCCCCTCTCGGGATTGCTTAATTTGCAACCCGAGAAAGAATGTCAGCTCGCCCATCATGCTCATCTCGAACTCCCTGCTCATAGTATCTGCAAACTTGGCAGCCAAAGCATGAGAAGAACCACCGAAAATGATATCATCCACGTAAATCTGGACCAAGAGTGTGTCTTTGTCTTGCCTGAGGAGAAAAAGCGTTTTATCTACACATCCCATTTTAAAACCCTTAGCAAGCAAAAAGGTTTTCAACCTATCATACCAGGCTCTAGGGGCTTGTTTCAAACCATATAAAGCTTTGTGGAGTTTAAAAACATGGTTTGGAAACTTGGGATTTTCAAAACCGGGGGTTGCTCAACATAAACTTCTTCTTCTATGTAGCCGTTTAAGAAGGCACTCTTGACATCCATTTGAAAGAGTTTAAAACCTTTGGATGCAGCAAAAACCAAGAGTATCCTAATAGCCTCCAAACGAGCTACAGGAGCAAACGTCTCCTCATAGTCTATCCCCTCCTTCTGACTGTAACCTTTCGCTACAAGCCTGGCCTTGTTTCTAACAACGTGGCCATCCTCTCCTTGCTTGTTTTTGAAAACTCATTTTGTCCCAATAGGCTTACAGTCTGGAGGAGGTGGAACTAGAACCCAAACCCGATTTCTCTCAAAATTTTCTAACTCCTCATGCATGGCATTGACCCAATCCGGATCCGTCAAAGCGTGTCCAACATCTCGGGGCTCAAAATTAGCAACAAAAGCAGAATGAGCGAAGTGTGAGATTTGCTGTGACCTGGACCGAGTGACACGGTCGTCGATGTTGCCGATCATCTGCTGAGGCGGGTGCCGGCGCTGGATATGTTGTGGCGCCTCCCTTGCCGAAGTGGCCTCCCCCTCAACAGCAGCTGGTGCCTCCCCGGGTACAAATAGTATCGCTCGGGGTGGCGGATCCCACGACCCTCAGGAAGAGGAGGTGTCGGGGCCGTGAGTCGTCGTAGAAGCCGCTCTTTGCGGCACTGCAGGTGGAGGAAGTGCTGGGTCATCTATCCCTTCAGCACCTTCTTCATCATCATCAAAAAGAGGCTCGCCAACCTCATGATCACCTGCACGCTCAAAGCGAGAAGAAGGACAAACCATGGTCTCGTCGAAAGTGACATCGGATGTCTCCATGACTCGGTTAGTGTCAAGGTTAAGTACACGATAAGCTCGAGTGTGAGTGCCATAACCCAAAAACACACCGTCAGAAGAACGAGACTCAAACTTGTCCAAGTTGCCCTTTTTAAGTATAAAACAATGGCAACCAAAAACTCAAAAATAACTCACCTTGGGCAGTTTTCCAAAACGCAACTCATAAGAAGTCTTTTTCAAGAAAGCTCTCAGAAAAATGCGATTTGAAATGTAGCATGCAGTGTTCATAGCTTCGGCCCAATAGCGCCTAGGAGTCCTATGCTCATCGAGCATCGTCCTGGCCATCTCAACAAGGGTCCGATTCTTCCTCTCTACAACACCATTTTGAGGCGGTGTGTAGGGGGAAGAAAACTGATGCTCTAAACCCAAAGAGTTACAAAACTTCTCAAAATCCGAATTTTTAAATTCGGAACCATTATCACTCCGAATTGCTCGCATCGAGTTCAAAGGAAACTCGTTCTGAAGACGCAAAATCAGATTGCGAGCAAAGGAGAAAGTCTTGGTCTTCTCAGCTAAAAAGAAGACCCACGAATATCTCGAAAAGTCATCAACAACAACAAGCACATACCACTTCCCCCCGACTGAGCTCACCCGAGCCGGACCAACAAGGTCCATGTGCAAAAGCTCTCCAGGGCGCTTGGTCATGACTTGAGTCACTGGATGGTGGGGAGCAGCAACCATCTTCCCGTGTCTACAAGAGTGGCAAACAAGATCCTTCTCCATATGCAACTTGGGCTATCCTCGGATTAAGCCAAGTGAACTAAGCCTTGCAAGCAAGTCGAAGCTCAAATGTCCAAGTCTCCTATGCCACTTCCAAAGATCAGAGGAGGAAGGTCCAGCCACAAGACAATGAGAAATGCCAAAAGACTCCGAGAAATTCGCACGAAAGACTTTTCCAAAAGGCGAAATCAAACACACAAGATTGCCCTGAGGATCCAAAATACGACTGAGATTCGGTTTAAAACGAATCTCATAGTCATCGTCAAAGAGTTGCGAAACAGAAAGAAGGTTAAAATGCAAGTTAGAAACAAGAGCAACATCGCGCAACACAAAGTGCTCATTAACTCGCACCGACCCACGAGACAATATCTTACCTTTGCTATTATCGCCGAAGGTTATGTACTCCTTTCCGGCAACAGGGCTAAGGCTGGAGAACCACTTGGCGTTTCCGGTCATGTGCCTCGAGCAACCGGAATCCACCAACCAAATGTCCTCCAACTGTTTTACCTACATCAATAAAAGACATAGGGTGAGCAAACGGTCCAACACTGGGGTTAGTGAAGTAAGGGGAATACCAGTGTTGGGCCAGCTGCTCAAAAGAACGGTTAGCAGAAAAACCATTCCTAGCACGTTTACGAGGGTAGCGATCACCACGCACAGGAAAACGTGGTCCGCTAGGGAAGAAGCGCTCACCGCGATACTCAAAACGCGGTGGGGGAAAGCGCTCAACTACAAAGCCTCCGCCACGGGGTCCATAGCCTACAACTGCAGGCTCCCGCCGGGCACGCTCTCTACGAGGCCTACGCCTAGGAACTTGAGGTTCTGGACCTCTGGGCCTAGCAGCTCTCCTCTGGACGTTCGGCACATGCACACCATGGAAAGGGTGGTACATGTCCGGGTTGTCCATCTCCCGAGCACGGCGCGCCTCTCTCTTGCGCCTAAAGCAGAACTCGCTCAAGTGTCCATCTCTCCCACAGAAATCACAATGGTACCTCACCGCACGCAGAGGGGGTTGTTGGTACTCATGGATGTGAGTGTGGATCACTTTGCCCTTCTGTGGCAACTCCTCCTGAATAGGTGGCATTGTATCCAGCTTGTTCTTTAGGTGGTTCGGTTTGGGATGCCACACTTGGTTCTTGGGTGGAGCTCTCGGAGGTTCCTCAAACACCCCATCCTTGGTGATAGGCTTGACCGGCTCTTTGGATGGAAGCTTGGTCAGTTTGGGAGTAGTGGTGGAGTTGGGCTTCTCACCAGGATTCAGACCACTCGACTCTCCAATCTTCCCAAAAGCAGACAGATCAACACCTTGAGCAAGACCTACACCAGAACCTCCAGCAGCTCGCTTAAATTGGGAGATCATCATCCCGAGCTGCGGCTCACTACAAGAGACCCATGACAAGATGGTCCGAAGGTATGTGTTTTCCTCCTCGGTTTGCATCTTGCCATGCTTGACATTCGCAATCTCCATCTCCAAACCCTCACACAAAGCACACCTAGCCACACTAGTGCTACCTGAGTTGGCCTCCTCAAGAGACACAATCTTGGCATTCTTCTCTGCCAACTCAGATTGCAAGACAGGACAAGTCTTGCACGCACCCAACAGAGAAGGTCTAGCCTTCAGCTCATCCACCTCTCCTACCAACACAGCATACTTACCTCTCAAAGTGAGAAGGTCAGTCATGTGCGTGGTGCACATCTCACACTCAACCTTCTCCGACACAACCACAGTGGACTTGGCAAACTCAAGCTCTCTCACCGTGTCCTCCCACTTCTGCCTAAACTCCTTGCGCTCTCTAGCGACACGCCTAAGCAGCTTGTCCTGACTAAGAAGCGCGGCAGTAAGCTTCTCAACCTCAGCAGAAAGCTCGTCGTGGGTGAGGGATACCTCGGAGATGTCGTCGTCATCGTCCCGAGTGGTGTGCTCCAGCTTGCCGTTGACCTCATCACCAAGCGCCATGGTGCAGAAGCCGTCGTCGTCGGCGAAGAAGCAGAGGCCGTTCAGCTTGTCCTCGATCCTCTTCTTCTTCTCGGACTCGTCATCGCTTGAGCAAGCGGAGTCATCATCCGAGCCGTCGATGTCGCTGAGCGTGGCGAAGAACGCGCGCTGCTCAGCCTGGGCCTTCTCCAAGTACTTCCTCTTGATGTACTCCTTGTCGAAGCCGCCCCTCTGCTTGTGCCTCGCGGGGACGTACTTCTCCTTGCGCTTGCCGGAGTCGTACTTGTGCCCATGATCGCCCTTCCCCGAATGCTTGTTCTTCTTGGGGCAGTTGGTGATGAAGTGGTCGGGGTCGCCGCACTCATAGCATCCTGAGCGTCCTCCTCCGCGGCGACGATTCATGCGGTTGTTGTAAAACCGCGAGAACCGGTTGGCAAGCAAGGCCAACTCATCATCCCCCAAAGACTCCAGCTGGTCCTCTGTGACAGAAAAGAGAGATGAAAGTGCAAAGCCAGCAGAGAGGTTAGCAGAAGAGCCAGAAACCAAAGCCATAGTCGGGCCAGAAGGATTCGCATAAGAAGCCCTCGACATGGCGTCAATCTCACTGGACTTGAGCTTACTAAAGAGCTCGTCGCAGGTGAGGGTCTCATAGTTAGGCGATTCAATGATCGCCTGAACCTTGGAATCCCACACCGACCGATCAAGGGTGTGCAAAAGCTTCAAAGCACGCTCATGATCATCAAAAGGCAACTGCTCCTTGTTAGCCCTCATCCTGTTGACAATCACCTGAAAGCGAGCGAATAAACTTTCTATGCTCTCGCCAGGCTGATGTCGAAAGTTCTCATACTCACGCTTGAACGACTCGTAGAGTCGGGTTTTGACTTGAGAGGTGCCCTCATGGAAACGCATGAGGGCGTCCCAGATCTCCCGAGCCGTAGCGAGGTGAGAAACGCGATCAAACTCACCCATGCTCAAACAAGAAAACAGAGCATTACGGGCTCGGCTATTGGCATCGTGCTCATCGATCTGTTGCTGAGTGACACGAGCAGCCAAGACCACGTAATCAGCAGAGTTGCAAATATCCCAAATGGAAGCACCCAAACTCTGCAGATAGGCCGACATGTGTATCTTCCAATACGCATAGTTCGTCCCATCGAAAAACGGCGGTTTGCCCACGCCGCGATCCATGTCGCCTTCGGTGGATATGGAACCGGCTAAGGTGGAAGATCCTTAACCTGCTCCGATACCAATTGAAGGACCGAGAATGCAACTAGAAAGCGACCAGAGGGGGGGTGAATGGGAGCTTCAAATTTTCCTTACGGAAACTAGAGCCACTGTCCCGAAAATCAACCCCAAAAACAAACCCTAGAGCTTGTAAGTGTCCACGACCCTAGATGTAGGGTGGATGCTTCCAAGAAGCACAGCGGAATACTACACAACTCTAGACAGCGAACGCAAAAGATGGAAACCAAATCCGGCAACAAACGAGCAAACTGCGGACGATACTGCACTTCGACCCGAGGCTCACGGAAAGGCCTCGGGAAAAATCTCCGATTCGCCCGAGGCTCGAGGGTAGCCTCAGCCCTGGGGAAAAGTTCGACTGGACTGAAGAAAGACTCCGACCCGAGGCTCACGGAAAGGCCTCGGCGTCTTCGAGGGTGGCCTCGGCTCGCTTGAGGGAAGCTGTTCGAGACAGGCCTCGACGTCCTCGAGGGTAGGCCTCGGCTCGCTCGAGGGAAGCTGTTCGAGATAGGCCTCGACGTCCTCGAGGGTTATGTGACCTCGAGGCTCGAGGGTAGGCCTCGGCTCGCTCGAGGCTGGCCTCGACGTCAAACTCCGATTCGCCCGAGGGTCACGGAAAGGTCTCGACGTCCTCGAGGGACGTGGGTCAGACAGTCCGCGCCTGGGTGTCCAGAGAAGGCGATTTTGATCGCCCTTCTCTCAATTCCCTCTGAAACCGATCCAAATCAAAATCCAAGTTCCCCAAACTAGGAGAAGATGATCATGGGGTAGTTAGGAGACTATCCCATGAAATCATCCGCTCAAATCGACTAAATCAACGGGAAATCAAAAAGGGAAGGTGAAAGAACGAAAAAGTGATCCGAAAACAAAATCAACCCGATCTACTTGTTCATAGGGAGATAGATGAATTCCTTTGGTGGAAATGTTCTCCTTTCAAATACGAACAAGTTGATTCAAGCGGATTTCGCAAAGATGCACCAGAGAGGGAGATCGAGTGACGGGAAAATCGTGGCAAAAAGCAATCCGCGAAGAACAGCGATGAACTTGAATCAAAACGCGAATTGACACACGATCTTGCAGCCGAAGCGCAACCACACGCTACGACAAGGAGGTTACGGCCTCCTTTCCTCAAAATCAACAGAACACAGAGTCAAGTCTCCCTGTGGATCTCAGCTTTCAACAGAAGGGGTGTGGGGGAGCAGGAAGACCTAGAAGGCCAAAAGCAAGTGGCTGAAAATGACTAACTGAGATATGGGAGGAGGGTGTCTCCCCTGACTACTTATCCTATTCTAGACTAAGTCTATTTCCTACTTTACCCCTCTCTATTCTAATTACAGAGCGAACCAGCTAAACCCTGGGGTTATTCTGGACCAACTCAAGTGGTAGGTAGATCCGACGGCCACGCCCGCACAAGTCGTCCGCGTTGCCTCCACGCAACCTTCCGATTTCCGCCACGTGCCGCCCTCGCTCTGCACCCCCGGTTTTGTGGCCCAAACCGGGAAACCAGCCTTTTCCAGCAACCCCCGGTTTTGAGGCCCAAACCGGGAAACCAGCCCACCAGCTTCTGAGTTTTGAGGCCAAACTCAGTAAACCCTCAGTGCCCAAGTTTTGAGGCCCAAACCTGGAAACCGTCCATCCGATGGTTTTTCCCTGGCTCTACCACCAAACCGACGTCATAGAGGGGATGCACCTCCGTGCACCCCATCCACCGACACGTGTCCCCGAGTGCACGACTCAGGCAACACATGACCGCACTTCTTCACTTGTCGTCGTCGCAGGCTGCCAGCTACCACAGCATATCCTCAGACCTCTAGTCCCTCAGTCCAAGCCCCACGTCCGCCCTTCACCGCTCAGTACCTCGGCATGGCACGTCCGTCGCACGACACGCCCATCCTTCACCGCACCCGGTCCGTCGGCGCAACACGTCTCAACTTGACCTTCACCTGCCTTCAATCACTGCATCCATGCTCGACACCTGCACAACACAAGCCAAAAGAACATGCGCATCATCCCAGTTAATAATCACTCATCACTCAGAAACCCGGCATACACCCATGTATCCGCAACAAATACATGGTGGTGGTCGAGCTTCTTCTTCTTCTCCTCCTCCTCCTTTTGGACGCTCGCGGCGACAGCGTCCTCCTCCCAGCTCCACCGCCTCCGGCCTCTTTTTGCAGCCATGGCAGATGTGATGGCAGCGGCGGCAGATCTGGGGGCGATGGCCGGATCCGGTGGGGACAGCGACGGATCTGCCGGGTCTGACCTCTCCTCCTCTAGGTAGACCTCTCCTCATCTCTCTCTCCTCTCAACTCTAGGGTTCCGGCGAGCTCGTCCATCTTCTCCCCAATTCTGGTGGGCTATAGATGGCCGGCCGGGGGAGGAAGACAGGCCCGACGGTGGGGATGCAGGTGGGCGACTCTTAGGGGCCCCTGGCGGCGGCGGCGGAGGCGGCCGAGCCAGGGAGGGGCAGGGAGGCTCGCCGTTGACAGTGGGGGTGGGGAAGAGGGCGGCCGCCGTGGGAGCTAGGGGTCCGCCGGAGCTAGCGCTCACGGCGGGGGCGAAGACGGGAGCAGGAAGAAGCACAGTTCAAAAAAAAATTGTGTGTTGGTTGAGGGTAAAACACTTGGGGTGCTAGGTAGACAGACTCTTATTTTATCGTAACTTGGAATAAAAATTATCGTAAATAGAGGTTGCTACAGAATAACTTATTCTGTAGAGCACCGGTCAACATTACAAATTCTACGACCATAAATCATACCTATGATAGTAGATTTATAGGACAACTAGTGCCAGCTAAATCCCACAACCGTAAATAAAACCTCCATTTTATCCGGTATAAACACCATCCTAACCCTACATGTTTCTCATTTTTCTTTTTTTCTCACTTTGATCTCAACCGAACCAGAGAGCAATGGCGGTGGCTCCCCTGTCCATGGTGTGGACGCCCACCGCAGCCCCTTTCTCCTTCCATTGACTGGCGGTGGCGCGCTCCTCCGTGCGACTTGTTCCCTTCCATCGGCAGTGGTGTGTAGCGCCCCTGGCCCCCGATGTGGCTACGCTGATGCTTCCCCCACCGCCACGGTGACCGACCCCAACCTCGATGGCTGCTGCGACGACCCTCCCCAATCACGACCCAATGGTGGCATGGTAGTCATCTGCATCCCCAACTCTAACGGTGTCTCACTCGTAGAGAACATACCTTTGGACGATTTATCAACTGACCTTTAGTCTCAAAAAAAATTACATCCAGGATTAAAGACTTTTAGTACCAACCGGGACTAAAGGTTGACCTTTAGTCTCGGTTGGTAATATCAACCGGGATTAAAGGATGACCTTTTAGTCCCTGTTGGTATTGGTGTTACCAACCCGGACTAAAGGTCCTTCACGAGTGGATTCAAAAAAAACGTCCAGAACTATACCACGCGGGTTGTGTAGCTATGTTCGTAGGTGAATTGTGCGCGAGGCGAGAGGTGCTGAGTTCGAATCTCACAAACGCACATTTATTTTTTCTCGTGGGAGCCTTTAGTCCCGGTTGGAAGCATCTGGGACTAAAGGTCGGATTGTTCCCAACCGGAGCTAAAGCCCCTTTGTGTAGTAGTGTCTGCGACTACGGCCAAGGTGACCCTCCACCTGGCTACAACGCCTTCCATCCATCTGTCGGCAGCGGCTTCACTTCCTTCCCCATCGGCGTCTACTTCTCCAAGATCCCCACCGACAATCGTGGTTGCTCCTCCCTCACTGGCGGCACCTCCTCTCACTCACCCCATCTAACTTTTACGGTTGCAGGATAAGAAATAGTAGTAACTTTTATGTTTACGAAATGAAGAGTTATGATTGTGAAAGAAAGAGAGGATGATGTCTTTTACGATTGCGGAAGGTATTGAGAGATGGTTGACTATTACAGTTGTGAGATGAGAATAGCAGTAACTTTTATGCCTATGGAAGCAAGAGAGGATTGTGTGTGTGACTTCTACCGTTGCAGGACGATAATTAATAGTAAGTTTTATGGTTGCGAGAACAAGGTAACATGCTTAATAGTGTTATCGTCTCTCTCCTTCACTCTTTATATATAAGAGATCAATGTACATACACTATCGGACTCAACTGCTTTGTCAAGTGTCCAGGGCACTTGGTAAAGCCTTACCGAGTGTCACACTCGGCAAAGAGCACCCGCCAAAGAAACTATTGGCAAAGAACACTTTGTTGAGTGTGCCTTTGTTGAGTGCTAGTTTAACACTCGGCAAAATATAAATGAAAAACCTTGAAAAATAGCAAAAAAATCGAGAGAGGGCCCTATCGTTCCGCGTCCGCTCGTCTTCGTCGAAGTCATAACATTTTTCACGTACTACATGGCTTTTGGGATTTGGACTTTCTACCTTCTCCTCGCGCGTAATCCGTTCTACTACTACACCATGCTATCACTTTTTGTTTAGATTTTGTTTGGTCTCCCCACATGTTATATTAAACTGAGAGTAAATTGTTTCTTTGATGCCTCAAATGAATTCAAATCAAAAAGTTGTTAACTATAAAGTTTCATAACTTTTCAAGCTCTATAATTTTTATTTTGGTATTTTCTCCATTCGAGATCATTTATAAAATTTGAATTTCAAATTTGAGAAATTCAGACACTTTTTGCTGGCAAACATAATTCAAATCAAAAAGTCGTCAACTATAAAGTTTCATAACTTTTTGAGATCTACAACTTTTATTTTGATTATTTCTCCATCCGAGGTCGTTTGGAAATTTCAAATTTTGAAAAGTTCAAACGTACTTTTTGTTGCCAAAATTAATTTAAATTAAAAAGTGTTCAACTATGAATTTGTATAACTTCTCAAGATCGACAAGTTTTATTTTTATCATTTGTTCATTCAACATAGTAATAGTAACATTATTCACAAATCTTATATATCTCTCTTCTAGTTTCGTGAAACTATATAAGAGATGTACATTTGTGAACAATATTACTATAGCCTTTGTCGAACGAAGAAATGACTAAAATAAAAATTGTAGATCTTAAGAAGTTATACAACTTTATAGTTGAAAGTTTTTTATTTGAATTAATTTACTGCTTTAAAATATGCTTTGAAGTTGTTATTTCTAGAAATTCATAATTTAAAAAGTCACAAGAAAATATAACTCAAGTAATAGCTATAAGAACATAATAATTTGATATAGTAAGATTTTAAAAAAGTTATAAAAAAATCATTAAATTTAGAGTTAGTATGACGGAGAAAAAATATATAAAAGTTTTAACAGAAGATAAAAGAAGAAATCAGGCTCTTTGTCGAGTGCCTAAAATTTGACAGTCGTTAAAACAGGTGTTTGCTGAGTGTTAAATTTCGACACTCGGTAAAACAACTGTTTGTCGAGTGTCAAATTTCAGGCACTCGGTGAACAGTCTCTTTGCCGAGTATCAAATCTTTACATAGTGTTTTGCTTTTGGCACTCAGTAAAGTATGCGACACTCATCAAAGCATCGGTTTCCGACAGTGAGACACACACATATATATTATACATAAATATACCTGCTGTCGTCGTCGACGTCGAATAGCCGTTGTATGCGTTTCTTAGCAGCAACAAATAGTTGTCCGATAGCTTTTTGTTGCCTCATTTGAATCTTTAAAGACAGCTGGAGGAGGATGCATGCCAGAACCGCGATGCCCAGGCCAATGACGTAGGCGGTATTGTCAGGCTCCCTGGAGCTGCCAGCAACGTAGGCCCCCACAAGGCCCAGGAGCGCTACGACGACGAGCACGTAGAGAGTAACAAAGCGCTACGTGCTTGGTGGACAGAAAGCTCACCACCAAGCATAGTTATAAATGATCTCAAATGGAGAAAATACCAAAATAAAAATTATAGAGCTTGAAAAGTTACGAAACTTTATAGTTAACAACTTTTTGATTTGAATTCATTTGAGGCATCAAAGAAACAATTTACTCTCAGTTTAATATAACATGTGGGGAGACCAAACAAAATCTAAACAAAAAGTGATAGCATGGTGTAGTAGTAGAACGGGTTACGCGCGAGGAGAAGGTAGAAAGTCCAAATCCCAAAAGCCATGTAGTACGTGAAAAATGTTATGACTTCGACGAAGACGAGCGGACGCGGAACGATAGGGCCCTCTCTCGATTTTTTTGCTATTTTTCAAGGTTTTTCATTTATATTTTGCCGAGTGTTAAACTAGCACTCAACAAAGGCACACTCAACAAAGTGTTCTTTGCCAATAGTTTCTTTGGCGGGTGCTCTTTGCCGAGGGTGACACTCGGTAAGGCTTTACCAAGTGCCCTGGACACTTGACAAAGCAGTTGAGTCTGATAGTGTATATACATTGATCTCTTATATATAAAGAGTGAAAGAGAGAGACGATAACACTATTGAGCATCCAGCATCAGTTAGTTACCTTGTTCTCGCAACCGTAAAACTTACTATTAATTATCGTCCTGCAACCATAGAAGTCACACACACAATCCTCTCTTGCTTCCATAGGCATAAAAGTTACTGCTATTCTCATCCCACAACTGTAATAGTCAACCATCTCTCAATACCTTCCGCAATCCTAAAAGACATCATCCTCTCTTTCTTTCACAATCATAACTCTTCATTTCGTAAACATAAAAGTTACTACTATTTCTTATCCTGCAACCGTAAAAGTTAGATGGGGTGAGTGAGAGGAGGTGCCGCCGGTGAGGGAAGAGCAACCACGACTGTCGGTGGGGAACTTGGAGAAGTAGACGCCGATGGGGAAGGAAGTGAAGCCGCTGCCGACAGATGGAGGGAAGGCGTTGTAGCCAGGTGGAGGGTCACCTTGGTCGTTGTTGGGGTAGGGAAGGACCGCCAGGCAATCGCAGACACTACTACACAAAGGGGCTTTAGCTCCGGTTGGGAACAATCCGACCTTTAGTCCCAGGTGCTTCCAACCGGGACTAAAGGCTCCAACGAGAAAAAATAAATGTGCGTTTGTGACATTCTTCTAGCTCATCATTTCCTGGCTGAAGCGGACCTGAGATCAAAAGTGGCATCATCATGTATTTCCTCCTGTTACACACCCATGGTGGAATGTTGTAGATAGACAACAACACAGGTCAGACACTATGTGAGCTACTCATGTTACCAAATGGGTTCATGCCATCTGTGCTCAGTGCAAAGCGAATGTTTCTTGGCTCATCTTTAAAAAATCCATACTTGAAGTTGATGACGTGCCACTGAATAGCATCTGCTGGATGTCGTAGGTAATCATCAATCTTGCGTCCCTCCTTGTGCCAACTCAACAACTGTGCATCCTTGACAGTTGCAAACAAAAACTTCAGGCGAGGAATTATACGAAAGTACCATACAACCTTTTGAGGAGCTCCATGTCTCTTGTCCTCATCACCCCCGTCATTTCTTCGTTTGTATCGAGAGACTCCACACTCGGGGCATTCAGTTAATTTAGCGTTTTCTTCACCATGGTACAGGATACAGTCATTCTTACAAGCATGGATTTTCTCAACCTCCAATCCCATAGGGCAAACAATCTTTTTGGCCTCATATGTGGTCTTGGGTAACTCATTCTTCTCAGGCAGCATGTCCTCCAATAGATGTAGCAATTCATCAAAGCTCCGATCAGCCCAATGATGTGTCGCCTTCAACTGGAGAAGCTTGAGAGTAGCAAACAACTTTGTATACTTCTCCTTGCAGCTCTGATGGAGCGGCGTCCTCATATCTACGACCAACTTTTTCAACTTCTTCAACTCCACCTCAGTATATTCATCAAACCCCATGGAATCACGCACCATATCCTCGAGATCCTCTGCTGTTTGGACATAATTGGCAGTAATATCTGCTAGCTTGTCATCAGCGAGATCTGGGATGCAAAAGGGCCCTTCCTCATTGTCCTCACAAGCAGCATGAGTTCCATCATCCTGATGTAGGTTACCTGAGAATCCTTAGTCCATATAACTAGCTTGCAAGTCTCGAACATTAACTCCTTCTCCATGCTTGTTCCAACATCTGTAGTCACTCATGAATCCTCGGGTGATCAGGTGGCCATGGAGTAATAATGAACTCGAGTACTGCTTTTGATTCTCACAATCAGTGCATGGACACCACATAGGTGTCTTGTGTTGATTCAACATATCCGCCTCTGCAGTACGTATGAATGATTTCAGACCATCTAAGTACTCAACACATGCACGATTGAGAAGAGACATCCAGCTCTGATCCTCCATAGTAGTCTACAAAAGTATGAAAACAAATGAAATCAACTAATCCTTCCATAAAAATACTATAAATTATTTGAATAGTACACACCCTGCAATTGAACTAGTACAGGAACTAAATTTGACCACAATGCTAACAGCCAAAGAAAACAATGACTAGCTATAACAGAATACTCAAGCTGAATATTGTAGATAGAAAAATATTTTGCATTAAAGAGAAAAAGAACAGTAGAAACTAGTATGAAACGCAAACTATTGATAGATGTTAAATAGTTGTTTTGTCATGTCCTGAAACTTGCAGCCAGGAACAGAGAAAATAATAGGGTTGACATTAGACAAGCTGTTGTGACTGAAAATAAACACAACTGAATTAGTGAGTAGAAACCAAAACCAAATCTAATTTCAAGTTGTTGTGATACTGAAAATAAACACAAATGCACACCTGCTATTTATTTTGCAAGCAAATTTTGAAATCCAAAACTGCTGAAATTTTAACCAGTGCCTCATCATGACTCCATGTCCAATCCACTCCTACAAAAATAGTCGAAAAGTTCTAAATTTTGGACACTAATTTCCCGCTCAATATTGAATGTTGGAGGGATCTGAAAATCCAAAAACTGATTACTTAGAGGGGTCTGAAAAATTTTCAGCAAACAAACATTATGTTTCAAAGAAAAAAATATCGGGGTGGGGGCTGCTTCTGGCTCAAGCTGCACGTACCACGGTGGGAGCTGCAGGTGGGCGCCGGAGCTGCGGGTGCCGCCAGAGCTGGGCGGCTGCCTACGACCGGAGTTGCAGGTGACGCGCGAGGAGGGCGGCGGTGACTGCCGGAGCTGCCTTGACGTGCGGAGGCGATGCGCAGTTGGGACTCCACCGAGCTGGGTGTGGGGGCTGCCTCCGGCTGGAGCTGCAGGTGTCGTAGGTCGGAGCTAGAGGTGTCCGAGCGAGGAGGACGACGGTTGAACGTCGGAGCTGCCTGGACGCACGCCAAGTTGTGTAGGCGATGCGGAGATGGGACTCCACCGAACTGGGCGTGGTGGCTGCCTTCGGCTCGAGCTGCAGGTGTCGCAGGGTGGCGGCCGGCCAGAGCCAGGAACCGGAGCTGCGGCGGCGGCGACTTTGGCCGTGTGCGTGAGAATGGGGAAATTTTCTCTTTTTTTCCAGGAACATGTACGTGCATACTAGAGATGAAAGAGAAAATGTAAGGATGCATTAAGATTGGTGATTTACTGTTTGTGACGCGGCTTTACAATATGAGATATCTCTACAAATCAGTGACGTGTATATACAACATGTGTCACATTACTTATCAGTGACGTGTTTTGTTAAACCGCGTCACTGATACGTCCATCTATCTATGACACGCCTAGGGGAATATGCGTCACAATTATTATCAATGACACATTTTCGGTTGAAGTGTCACTGATATGTTGTTATTAGTGACGCGTCTTATTTCTAGAGCATAGGTAACAACTAACCAGTGACGCGTGTTGTTAACCACCGTCACTAATAAACTATCAGTGACATGTTTCTTTTTGAGTCACTAAACGTGACGTCACTGATAACGATTTCTGGCATAGTGACAGTCTTATTCAAGTAATCAATGTTCTCACGCAAAGGTTTAGATTCTTGGTGTCTTTGCATGCTCCTAGCTAATTGGAGTAGCATTGGCATGTTTTTATTAGCCTCATACAATAATTATTTTATCTGAGAAACAATGACCTTATCTATATACCTTATGTATGCGGTTGGAGAGGCACACTCCTCTTCGTCATTTTCCAACGATAGTCCTCCGCTCTTCTCTATACAGTGCATACCAGTGACCGTTCGGCAAGGAGAAGGCATGGTGTCACCGGTGAGCATATCACGTAGTGTCTCGGTATTCCGCCACCGTCCGCTGTGAGGGCGCCTCCGCTTGTCGCTGTTGTGACCTCTTCCAGGTGGTCAAACACATGTAACTCTTCTGTTCAGATAGTCTTCATGGGATCCAGGTGGCTAAAACTTTCCTATCCCTGCATGAAACAACCACCCTTCAACTAAGGATCAGAGAACTCACCAATAGATTCCAATATCGTGAGATGAACAATTCCTATGAGCAACCACATTTCTAAATGGCTTATATTGACTTGGTAAAATCTATGAGCCCGTTTAGAACACAGGAGTTTTATAGGACTCACGAAATTTCATAGGAATCAGTTCAATTTCACAGAAAAAATCCAGGAATAGGAAAAAATTCCCGCGTTTCAAAGTGGCCCTACTCTCTCAACTCTCTTTCCTCTCAACCCTAATAGCCAAATAACAGTGCTCAACTTTGGAATCAACCCAACATGATTCAGAATTATTTTTTAAATAAAAATCATAGATCTAGATTTACATGTCTGCAATATATAATTGTTTAAATCTGTGTCCACAGTTTTAAAGTAATTAACCTTTAGTCGAGAACCGGGAATAGTATATATGTACCCACAAGATAAAAACGAAACACCATTAATAGATTACTGATGGAACATACTCATACTCATACATTCAAGGTTCCTCAATGCTAAAACCCTACTAACTTGTACTCTCTCTATATTGATAAAAGATATCATTTTGATCAAGTGGGTCAAACATTAAGAATATAAATCATGAATGACTTTTAAATTATTGAGTTTAGAGATGTAAAAATCATATAAATATTTTTTCTTAAAAAGTACTTTCATAAAATATACATATATCACTTTTCAATAAATATTTTTAAAAAAACAAGTGATAAAGTTATGTTTTGGAGACTGTGTCGTTGTTCGAAACAACATCTTTTACCAATATGGAGGGAGTATGTGTTCCTGAAAATGTAGCATGCCATTTGAGTTCAAAAAGAGATGAAAATTTTCAAATTTTACGAGAAAGTGAATGAGCCAATGTAACAATTACGGGTTTAGGGTTTAGGATATTTCATCTTAGGAGATTGCAAACTATTTGTGAGTTCCTAGGGTTAGGGTTTAGGGTTTAGGGTTTAGGGTTAGGGAAGTCTCAGTTGGAGGTTGAGTTTTCTGATAGACTGATACTAGGGAGTAGTACCTTGAATGGCGTGGGGTTGGTGCCGAGGTTGTGCACCTCGGCGTCAAGAGGTGCTCTTGGGGAGACATCCTTGGCCCACCTGCTACAAATCCAGATCCACCAGAAGCGCCTGTGGCAAGGATAGCTGCAGCAACAGAAGGGCCTGAAGGACACCTCATTTGACGGCGGCCACGAAAGCGTTTGAAAAAAAAACAGAAATTCTGGAAAATTCCGTCCGTCCGAACAAGGGCGCTCACTCCCGGGTGAACGCTCGCTCCGCGAGATTCACTGAGTCCGGGGCTGGGGTCCTCTTTCTGGTCATGCAGCTTGCTAATCAAACTACTAGTACAAATCCACCAGGGAGGCTCTAACTTTCTTTCATAACTTTTACATGATACATGACGGCATATGGCCTGCAATACCTCACCGCGATACTCTGTGCCTTACAATACAGGTTCCAGTACCAAACTAGCTCTTCCCTAACAATGGTTTGTTGGATCAGGCCATCCTCACAGACTCAACTTACCTTACGTAAGGCAATTGCTCCAATACATTAACTATTCCGAAGAATAGCAATCCCATACAACATTTCACACCCTCTGGCCGTATGGACGACAGAGAACACGAAAATTAAACTGAATGCACGACCCCCCAAGTTTAGTACTTAAATAGTCCACAAAGTCCTAGTTAGGCATACCTGGAGGTGTCGCTAGCACTATTATTACAATATGGGTTTTGATAAACTTGCCTACTAGCTAAGCTTTTTTTAGATACAACTAGGCTTGCAAAACCAAAAACTTTGTTTATAAATACCATGACACAACGACCATATTGGCTTAACCCTTGCTCCGATGCCAGCCGAATGAACCGACCAATTTATAAGACACAAGTCGAAACCTCCGCGCGAAGCAGTCTGAATTAGCACACTTGCGAGCCCATATAACCCGGTAGTCCGGATAATCTCAAGGATTTCACACTTTCAAAAACATTCAGCCAAATCGCATGTCAAGCAAATACAAATCTTGTCCACGGAAGCTTTTGTCAGCGGAAATAATATTACAATAGTGAATCACAAATATAATACAAGTTGAGTCCACTCTAAATTAGAAGAACAAACAATAGCTTCAATACATACATAACATAAGTTTAAACATACTTCTGCCAGCTTTGAGTTGCCATCCCCAACAACACATAAGAAGAAGAGTATGTAGAACTCTCGAGCCCACCGGCACTGGCCATCACCTTCTTCGGCAGGCCTAACCTTCACCTGCAACAAGGTTGGATAAACCCTGAGTACTCGAATTACCGCTAGACTTCCCGCATAAACCGAAATAAGTACATCAGCCAAGGAGTATGCAGGCTATATCGGTGGTTGGCTATACTTACCTTTTTGCATAAATCATCTTTCTTATGTAATAATCATCAATAGATTATACGCTAGTCCAATTTTAATGAATAACCTGATTAATAGATTTTGCACCTGATCAAGAGCAATCACTTGGCTATTAGTTCAATGCCAGGTGACTATTTCATCATCAATAGCCTTTCAGATTCAGTGCCATAACATCTTTAGTTCCATATGTTATCTAACGGTAACAAATGCTCAGTCAAGTTACTCACAAACCATGAGCGATAGGGATTTGATATCATCCTAACCAGCTGGGGATAAAATGTCGCACACTCGCCCTTCCACAATAACCCTGCCAGGTGGCCGTTGGCGACCAATTCAGGAGTTCGAGAACATCATACAGCGGGCGGTCTTGGGCCCTTCTCACCGGGGGTGTATCTCAATGCCAGGTTCTCGTCAAGCCTATGCAAACTGCCACGGGTCATGCTCATGTCGATCAGGCCTGCAATGGAGACGTGGCCTGGACTCAGCGGTGCCGCTTGTTACTCTTCCCTACGGTATCAAATAGTTGCCCGACGGTGAACATCTGGGCCCTGGGTGTTAGCGATCACACATGCTCCGTCACCGGCATGCGAAAAAACACTGTATCACGCGTACGTGGGGGAGGGGCCCTGGGGTCACCGTGCTCGTTAATGATTGACGCGCTTCAAAATGACTGAGTGTGCCTTCGCGTTCCTATCGACACAGACGGGAGACTACTAGCACACAGAACCCATGTCCTGCTGCTCCTACATCCCCCCGGTTCAAAAATTTAAATTTTATCACATGGTTATATTCCACGATCAGCAGCAGGCTAACATATGTTAGTAATCCACCTAAATGGCGGGAGACAGGGAAATCCCCGACTTTTAAACCGGTCCTAAGCAAGGGCCTTAAGCATAAACGACCTAGCACATTATTGCAGGGATTACAAGAATAGTATTTTGCAGGTTGACGACGGATTACTTATAATCAATGCAGCAACGGTATCACGCAACTCCTTACCCTAATTGCACAAGCATACAGATTTAACTTGTAAACGGTGCATTTTACGCACAAACCGTTGGAGAAGAACTGCTCCGTGGCTTGTCCATTGGAACACAACCACTTTGCTATGGTGTTAAGATTGGCGCAACTTCAGGAACTACAACTTCATCGCTTCTAGGAAAAACTTAGTGGGTTTGCCACACACCTTCTTTCGGGTGCCCCGAACCCAACACCATCTTCGGTTGAGTTTCATCAGATCACGTCCCGTCATTTGACATTCTTCTCATCTAGTGAACCTATGATATCGAATGCACAATGCATATGTATAATGCTCCCGAGTAATATAATAGATCACTCAGTAGCATCACGCAACCCACTAAACAAGTACTAGCACAAATTTATGCAAAACAATTAAGTACTGAGCCACACAATCAAGCACAAACAAAAACCCAACAGGTTTGGCACACTTGTTACATTGATCACCAGTTCCACCTATCAAACCTAAGCACAGTTAAGCATCAAACACAACACTCAGATTTTTGGACACAGGACATCAAGTTCCCTCCGTTTGAAATCTCTACGTCATGCTAACAATTTCACAATAAGTCAAACTAAGACTTTTATTGGATAACGCTAACATATTGCCTATAACTTTTGTTATTTCAACACAAAGCTAAGTTCAAAGTTATATATCTCAAAAACAATAACAATGCAGCTCTTGTCTAGGCTATTGGACAGCAGACAAGACAGCTTCGCAGAAGCATAACTCACAATATAAACATCACTAGGCATGCAATTAGACACTTCTTAGAAAAGTTACCAAAATATCTAAGTCTTTCGTATTATTAGCGCTCAAGGTTAATCAACCATTAACCAAGGTCAATCAACATGATTAGTGCAGCTCTGTCCCCATTGGAACAGACTAGCCACACCAATCATACACGTACTTAGGACAAACCATAACTAAGAAGTTATAATAACCTGGGAACTTCCTTAGACTTTTTAGAAAGGTTTAAATTAAGTGTCCTACACAATCATCTATATCATCTTAAGATGATTCACCAATTTACACGGCTAATTAACCAAATAGCCTGCTCTATCCAGACTATGGACAGATTAGCTATCTGTACTAACCACTATACCAGTATATATAACTCCGACCAAATATGATCTCGACAATTTAGAAAACTTATAAAAAATCACTACAACTCTTTATAACTACATATGATTCCAAGATAACATAGCCCCAAACATCCACTGTTCACACAGATCTGCACAGAAAGCACATGGTAACCTGCAGCACAACTTCTAAATTTATAACTCCCTAAACCACTTGGCCTAAAATCATGAAATTTCGATGACAAGCACGATAAGAGTTTATCTAAAAACAACTTTTGTGTAGACGCACTACCTACCATGAAAAACATGATTATAAATGACCTAATACCCACCACATAAACTTAATGCAGCATTTCAGCAAAAAACACTGGACATAACATATAGCAGGCTAGTAATTAATCACACAAGTGCCTACATCACTTAAATGACACACAACAGACATTTTGGAAAGACTCATCGAAAATTTTACTACACATATCTTTAAACTCTCAGCATGATTTTATAAGTTAACATGGTCAACTAAGTATTCCTCATCTGGTCCAAGGCTCCACTGAAAGCACCTATCTCTGAACTAAACTTCAAACAGCCATAACTCATAACTCATTTTGACCAAATCATGGAAACTTTAACAGCAAGCTAGTATGTACGTTATCTACGACCTTTGCTATAGAGAAGTTTCACAGAAACATCATTTACAAGGGTAACTATGTTAACCCTATAACTGTCCAGAACATGCCGAAAATGAACACATAGGAGAAGATTCAAATCTTAAACTCTTGCTTTTGCTCATAAACTTGGCCCAATAAATTATCTAAACTACCCAGCAATACTACTGAAAAAGTCAGAGGAACCATCAATTCTAATTTTTTACCAATGCAAACATTATCAAAATCAATTTAATGTTCATTGAATGAGCTGAAAGCAAGAATAATGCTCATACTACTTCATACATGCACCACTAAAATCTGAAATTTTTATCACAGTCACACCATACCCAGAGGAAGTCTAAACCATAAAAATTTTCACCAGCATTTCAAGCAACATCACAGCAGATATCATTTTCTCATTCTCTCATTTAAGCTACTTAACAAGATTAATATCACATGCACCAAAACTTCCACATAACACCACCCACATTATTATGCATTCACTGGACAGATCTACTCACAGGATTCAAAAAGTCTCATTTGTAATTTTTCGACAAACATAACAATTTATCATCACACATTTTTTAACAAATTTCAGCCATATTTTGCTAATTAATTAAAAGAACGTGAATAATAAACAGATCTTGCTCTGGACCCCCTGACCTCTTTGTCAGACACAGACAACGGGGGGAATTAATTACAGTACAATACATTGACGTCAGCCACATTTACAAGATAAAAACCCACAAAACGCTTTCAGTTTACTACTGCTGATGGGTGCTTCACCATGGATTCTTCCACGGGAGAATCGCGGGAGACAGAAGGGAGGTGGTGGCGGGGATCTTGCGGTGGAAAGCGTCTATGGTTGGGGGACTTGGCTAGCCTGCTGTTGCGGGCATCGCCTGCTGAGGCGCCCCTCCTTTCTGCTGCTCATCAACCATCTAGAGACGAAGTGATGGTCCGACGGCATCACAGACAAATACATCGATCCGTTAAACGAATAGAGTACACGGGTAAGGCAGGAGTTTGGGTATGTAGTTGGGTTGTAAACGTGATGATGCATGGATAGTCCAAACAAGGAAAGTGCATTCCAGGTGCTACCAATAGGGGACGTGGGCGGGCGAGGTTCCGTTAGGAAGGACGCGGACTGATCAGCCCTACTTCCGAATTTTTTCTTCGTGTGTCTCCCACGCGCTCTCGATGTTGCCTTTCCGTTTTCTTCGTCTTCCCTTTCTCGATGGCGCAGGAAGCCGGCTCCGCCCCTGGCGTTCTCTGCAATAAGGCGCACAGAGAAGAAAATGAAGGGGAAAAAGGAAGGGGAAGGAGCAGGCGAAGGAAGGCAAAGCATAAGAGCGGGGCGAGAAGCTGCTGCCTGCTACCTGCTCTGGTCCCGCCAACCCTGGAGGGCTGGAACGCAAGGAGGGAGAGAGACCGAGGGATTGAGAAGGCTCGTCATCTCCCCTTTTTATTTTGCCGTGATGGCTGTCATGGTGGACAACGCCGGGCTCGGGTCTTATTATTTTGTCGTGGCAGAGGAAGCTCGGCAATTTTTCTCACAGAATTATCTTTGCTACTTTGGCATGTTTCCTTTTTCCGGATACCTTTGGTTCAACTTCCAAATTTGTGAACTACTGAGCAAACAGGACTCCGCATTACTACGAAACTAATTTGTGTTGTCGTCGATCTCGACCTGAAGACTCCGACTTTTCGGTAAAGGTACGATCAAACATTCCCCAACGTTTGCCCCGGGTAACGATCAGTCGATGGCAGCTTCGCGGTGACCGAAATTCCAAATCTCGCATACAAAGGACTTAAACCCGTTTTCTTTCCCTGGAACCTGGAAAACTCTGCGTTGTGCCCACTCTTTGCGAGGTTCGTTTTCCAAGTCACACATCACACAACACTACAACCATTATTCAGGACACCCGATCCTAGGTCTCGGCCATAAACGAGAATTTTATTCCCCCCTCGAACTGTACTACAAAACCTTTTGATTTCTAAGGCGCTTCGAATGCGAGCCTCCGAAAATAAACAAAGTTCACACCGGTCAAAGCAAGTCACACCCCGGTAGGAAACATCCGAAATTCCGTCTTTCTCGTTGTCCTTACCATTTTCCCTGTCCTTTCAATTGCTCTCAACACAAGAACTTTCATAACTTTATTTGAGCCGTGAGTTCTATCACAGTGGAAAATTTGGCATAACTGCAACACTTGGTTGAACACGAATGATCTTTCTTCCCGTTACTCAGCCAGTACACGTACAGAAACAAGAGGCAAAACCTATGACTCGTCATTTTCATGTGACGTTTTGATTCCAAAACTTCACGAAACTTTTCGGTTTCATCAGTTACTTAGACAAAGAATGGAGGTGGGTCCATGAAAAAAAAAGCGTCCCTGTTTAAACATTAATGCTTGAATATTCATAAATTTGAACGATCATTTTAACGGCTCCATTAATCATTTCCCGAATAATCAAAACACTGAGGTTCATCTCTCTTCTAGGTTCTAGCCCTGAGATTGATCCTGACACATACTCGTCATCATTGACTAACCGGAATTTAGTTTCTTCACTTTCACATCGTTGCTTGATATACCAAGTCCGGCATCAACTTAACGGCTTAAACTGACGGCGAACACCTGGGGTGTTACAACAAATCTACTTTCCCTAATTTCTACTTCCTACCTAAAAAAAAACCCCACCTCAACTAATTACAGAGCAACCAGTCCTAAACCCTAGGGTTATTCTAGACCACCTCGCTTGTAGGTGGATCGGGCCACGGACCCGCACAACTTGTGCGTGTGCCTGGACGCAACCCTCCGATTTCCTCCAACCTTGCCGCCCTCGTGCTCTTCACCCCCCCCCCCCCTACCCTGCCGCCCCCCTTTTTTGTGGCCCAACCTGGAAACCAGCCTTTCCTCCATTTCCACCAACCCCCGGCGTTTTTGAGGCCGCAAACCGTGAAACCAGCCCCCCAGTATTTAGTTTTTAGGCCCAAACTCAGCAAACCCGCAACGCCCATGTTTTGAGGGCCCAAACCGGAAACCAGCCACTCAGCCTCGAGTTTTGATGGCCAAAACTCAGAAAACCCTCAGCCAACCAGTTTTGAGGCCCAAACTCTGGAGGGGAACCGTTATCCGATGGTTTTTCCTGGCTCTACACCAACCGAGTCTAGAGGGGATGCACCTCCGTGCCCATCCACCGACACGTCTCCCCAAGTCCACGACTCAGGGCAACCACATGACCGCAAACGTCTTCCACCGTCTCTGTTTCCTATGCTTGCCATCCACCACAGCTTGATCCTCGGGCCACCGTCCTCAGTCCAAGCCCTCAACTCCCCCCTTCGCCAACTCTCAGGTCCCACCGTCACTGCACTTCTCTCTTGACCTTCACCTTGCCCTCCTGATCACTGTTTGTGCTCCGACACCCTGCACAAACACAAGGCAAAGACCATTCGCATCACCCAGTTGACAATCACTCCATCACTTTAGAACCTCGTGCATACACCCATGTATCCCACAACAACACATACCACTCCCTTCCCCCACCTGAGCTCACACCCGAGCCGGACCAACAAGGTCCATGTGCAAGCTCTCCCGGGCGCTTGGTCATGACTGAGTCATGGATGGTGGGGAGCGAGCAACCATCTTCCCTTGTCTACAAGATGGCAAACAAGATCCTTCTCCATATGCAACTTGGCTATCCTCGGATTAGGCCAAGTGACCTAAGCTTGCAAGCAAGTCGAAGCTCAAATGTCCAATCTCCTATGCCACTTCCAAAGATCAGAAGAAGGAAGGTCCAGCCACAGACAAGAAAATGCCAAAAGACTCCGAGAAATCCGCACGAAAGACTTTCCCAAAAGGCAAAATCAAACACAAAATTGCCCTGAGGATCCAAAATACACTGAAATTCGGTTAAAAACGAATCTCATAGTCTCGTCACAAAGTTGCGAAACAGAAAGAAGGTTAAAATGCAAGTTAGAAACAAGAGCAACATCGCACCACACAAGTGCTCATTAACTCGCACCGACCCACGAGACAATATCTTACCTTTGCTATTCGCCGAGGTATACTCCTTTCCGGCAACGGGCTAAGCTGGAGAACCACTTGGCGTTTCCGGTCATGTGCCTCGACACCCGGATCCACCAACCAAATGTCCTCCAACGTTTTACCTACATCAATAAAAAGACATAGGGTGAGCAACGGCCACACTGGGGTTAGTGAAGTAAGGGGAATACCAGTGTGGGCCAGCTGCTCAAAGAAACGGTTAGAGCAGAACCATTCAGCACCACGTTACGAGGGTAGCGATCACCACGAGGAAACGTGTTCCGCTAGGGAAGAAGCGCTCACGCGATACTCAAAACGCGGTGGGGGAAACGCGCTCAACTACAAAGCCTCCCGCCACGGGTCCATACCTACAAGTCAGCTCCCGCGGGCACCCTCTCCGAGGCCACGCCTAGGACTACTTGAGTCTGACCTCGGGCCTGCGCTCATCGAGCTCGCTCCTCTGCTTCCACATGCACACCATGGAAAGGTGGTACATGTCCGGTTGTCCATCTCCGGAGCACGGCGCGCCTCTCTCTTCGCGTCAAAGCAGAACTCCTCAAGGTCCATCTCTCCCACAGTTCACAATGGTACCCTCCACCGCCCAGGGGGTTGTTGGTACGTTGTGTGAGTGTGGATCACTTTGCCCTTCTTGGCATCACTCCTCTGAATAGGTGGCATTGTATCCAGCTTTTTTAGGTGGTTCGTTTTGGGATCCACACTTGGTTCTTGGGTGGAGCTCTCGGAGGTTCTCAAACACCCTCCTTGGTGATATGGCTTGACCGGCTCTTTGGATGGAAGCTTGGTAAGTTTGGGATGTAGTGGTGGAGTTGGGCTTCTCACCAGGTATTACAGACCACTCGACTCTCCAATCTTCCCAAAAGCAGACAATCAACACCGCATCAGACCTCACCACCCTCCAGCAGCTCGCTTAAATTGGGAGATCATCATCCCGAGCTGCGGCTCACTACAAGAACCCATGACAAGATGGTCCGAAGTATGTGTTTTCTTCCTCTCCTCGGTTTGCATCTTGCCATGCTACATTCGCAATCTCCATCTCCAAACCCTCACACAAGCACACCTAGCACACAAGTGCTACCGAGTGGCCTCTCAAGAGCACCAATCTTGGCACTTCTCTGCCAACTCGATTGCAAGACGGACAGTCTTGCACGCACCAACAGGGCTAGTCCAGCTCATCCCCTCTCCAACCAACAGCATACTTACCTCTCAAAGTGAGAAGGTCAGTCTTTGCGTGGTGCACATTCCACTCAACCTCCTCACCACCACAGGGACTTGGCAAACTCAAGCTCTCTCACCGTGTCCTCCCATCTTGCCTAAACTCCTTGCGCTCTAGCAGCACGCCTAAGCAACTTATCCTGACTAAGCAATGGCGGCCAGTAAGCTTCTCGACCTCAGCAGAAAGCTCATCGTGGGGGGAGAGATACCTGAGAGGTGTCGTCGTCGTCGTCCCGAGGAGTCTCTCCAGCTCGAGTCGACCTCCTTGCCCGAGGGCATGGTGCAGACGCCGTCGCGTCGGCGAAGAAGCAGAGGACGTTCGCTTGTCCTCGATCCTCTTCTTCTTCTCGGACTAGTATCGCTTGGAGCAAGCGGAGTCGTCATCCGAGCCGTCGACGTCGCTGAGCGTGGCGAAGAACGCACGCTGCTCAGCCTGGGCCTTCTCCAAGTACTTCTTCTTGATGTACTCCTTGTCGAAGCCGCCCCTCCGCTTGTGCCTCGCGGGGACGTACTTCTCCTTGCGCTTGCCGGAGTCGTACTTGTGCCCATGACGCCCTTCCCAGATGTGTCTTCTTCTTGGGGCAGTTGGGCGATGAAGTGGTCGGGGTCGCCGCACTCGAAGCATCCTGAGCGTCCTCCTCCGCGGTGACGGTTCATACGGTTGTTGTGGAACCGCGAGAACGGTTGGCGAGCATTGCCAACTCGTCATCCCCCAAAGACTCAGCTGGTCCTCTGTGACAGAAAAGAGAGACGAAAGTGCAAAGCCTCAAAAGGGGTTAGCAGAAGAGCCAGAAACCAAAGCCATAGTCGGGCCAGAAGGATTTTCATAAGAAGCCCTCGACATGGCGTCAATCTCACTAGACTTGAGCTTACTGAAGAGCTCGTCGCAAGTGAGGGTCCCATAGTTAGACGATTCGTTGATCGCCTGGAACTTTGAGTCCCACACCGACCGATCAAGAGTGTGCAAAAGCTTCAAAGCCCTCTCATGATCGTCAAAAGGCAACAGCTCCTTGTTCGCTCTCATCTTGTTGACAATGACCTGAAAGCGAGCGAATAAACTCTTTATGCTCTCGCCAGGCAAGTGTCGAAAGTTCTCATACTCCCGCTTGTGCGACTCGTAGAGACGGGATTTGACTTGAGTGGTTCCCTCATGGAAGCGCATGAGGGTCGCCCAAATCTCACAAGCCGTGGGGAGGTGAGAAACGCGATCAAACTTGGACATGCTCAAACAGGAGAACAAGGCGTTACGTGCCCGGCTATTGGCTTCGTGCTCATCGATCTGAAGCTGAGAGACACGAGCAGCCAGAACAACGTAATCGGCCTTGTTGCAAATCTCCCAAACAGAAGAGCCCATGCTCTGGAGATAGGCCGACATGCGTATCTTCCAATACGCATAGTTTGTCCCATCAAAGAACAACGGTTTGCCCACGCCGCGATCCATGTCGC
>CM019822.1:47483451-47531250 GCA_009763385.1 Coix lacryma-jobi var. lacryma-jobi | reverse complement strand
TCCTTGAATTTATAAAATGATTTCCTTAAATGCTTTTGAGTTAAATTATTGCATTAGGTTTATAGGAGTTGTGTGCTATCCTAATTGATGCACTATCCACCTTGACCACTGATACACCTGATACCTGCTATTCAAAAGTATTTGAAAAATGCTTAGCAATGCTTATTGAATTAGACTTTGCAATAAAATACCAATTTCAAAAGTGTGATCACTTAAGGAATGTTTATGGGATTTTGGTCTTACTCCCCGGCTGTTGGCTAGGTATCTGATCCGTACCTAGTCAATAGCGAGGAGAGGTTGTCCGAGCGTACGGTGCCGTCATGTTGTAGTCCGGGACTCAACAGTTGACACCGACCGGGACAGGGTTGAAAAACTGACAGGACTATTACGCTTGGGTGAGATATGACCAAGGTATAGTTCTGGCTGGAAAATTAGGGACCATCCGTATGGGGTCTGCTGGTCAAGACTTGTAACTATTCACATACTTCGGAAAGCTCTGGCTCCGAGAAATCCTTGATTGGGACCGACAACCGCGCACTGGGAGTGGAGAGATGGCGGAAGTAGCATGTACCCACGTGGTCGTCGTACCTGGATAGGAGTGGTGTACTGTACTTCCGGGTGGCGTAGGACCGGGTCCAATCTTGGAGGAATCGTGGTAGACGAGTTGGCATATGCAAGCTTGGGTGCTACATATGCAGTGTGGATAGGGATCCTCAGCTGAGTATTATTTATCCGGATTAACGTTGCTCCTCGGTTATGGAGACTTGGTCACTGACTGTCAACGGAGAGTGGTTCTCAACTAGGTATGTTTTGAAACGTAAAATGAAACATGAACGATGAAGAATTGAGGAATACTGAATCTTTCAAAAATAAAATAAGGTTTACAAAAATGCTTTTCTGCAAAATACTTGATCTTGCTTAAGCCTTACCTTGACTACCCTAAGCCTCTCATTCCTGAGTCTTCTCCCTTTTCTTTAGTCGGGTAAGTCTTGTTGAGTACCCCAGTACTCAGGGTTTGTTACCCATGCTGCAGGTATGACAGAGTCCCCGATGTGTCTTGCACCCTGCTGCGTGACCATTGTCCAGGAAGAGGCCGATGAGGCCGAAGAATAGTTGTACACCCTCGGGCTGGGTGATTATAAGTATCTTTGCTGTTCTCCACTATGTTGTCTATGTCTATTTCTATTATCAAGAACTTGGTTTGTAACAACTGCACCTTAATTTCTATTTGGAACCCTGCTTTGTAAAACTAATGTTATTTAAGTCTTCCGCTCTCTATTCCGATGTTATTTGTAAAAGTATGCAATGCTGTAACCGAATTGTGAGATGATCCTGCGGACATTGGGCACTGATGTAGCCCGGTGGCGAACAGGTCTTAATCACATGGAACATGGGTTCGGCTGTCAGAGGTTGACAGGGACACGTGGGCCATGGGATTAGGGTCGTTCCGTCACACAATCGGCGCAGCAGGTGGAGGAAGTGCTGGATAATCAATCCCTTCAGCACCTTCTTCCTCATCATTGAAAAGAGGTTCTCCAACCTCATGATCACCTGCACGCTCAAAACTAGAAGAAGGACAAAGCACAGTCTCGTCGAAGGTGACATCGGATGTCTCCATGACTCGGTTAGTATCAAGGTTAAGTACACGATATGCACAAGTATGATTACCATAACCCAAAAATACACCGTCAGAAGAGCGAGACTCAAACTTGTCCAGGTTGCCTTTCTTGAGTATAAAACAGTGGCAACCAAAAACTCTAAAATAACTCACTTTAGGTTGCTTCCCAAATAGCAACTCATAAGAAGTTTTCTTCAAGAAAGCATAGAGAAAAATGCGATTGGAAATGTAGCATGCAGTGTTTATAGCCTCGCCCAATACCGCCTAGGAGTCCTATGCTCATCGTCTTGGCCATCTCTACAAGGGTTCGATTTTTCCTCTCTACAACACCATTTTATGGCGGTGTGTAGGGAGAAGAAAACTGATGCTCTAAACCCAAAGAGTCACAAAACTTCTCAAAATCCGAGTTTTAAACTCGGAACCATTATCGCTACGAATAGCTCTCATCGAGTTCTTAGGGAACTCGTTCTGAAGTCGCAAGACCAAATTGCGAACAAAGGTGAAAGTCTTGGTTTTCTCAGCTAAAAAGAAAACCCACGAATATCTCGAAAAGTCGTCAACAACAACAAGCACATACCACTCCCCCCCAACTGAGCTCAACCGAGCCGGACCTACAAGGTCCATATGCAAAAGCTCTCCAGGGCGCTTGGTCATGACCTGATTCACAGGATGGTGGCGAGCGGCTACCATTTTCCCATGTCTACAAGATTGGTAGACAAGGTCCTTCTCCATGTGTAACTTGGGCAATCCTCGGATTAGGCCAAGTGAACTAAGCCTTGCAAGCAAGTCGAAGCTCAAGTGACCGAGTCTCCTATGCCACTTCCAAAGATAGAGGAGGAAGGACCAGCCAAAAGACAACGAGAAATGCCAAAAGATTCCAAGAAATTCACACGAAAGACTTTCCCAAAAGGTGAAATCAAACATACAACATTGCCCTGAGGATCCAAAATACGACTGAGATTCGGCTTAAAACGAATCTCATAGTCATCATCAAAGAGTTGCGAAACAGAAAGAAGGTTAAAATGCAAGTTAGACACAAGAGCAACATCACGCAACACAAAGTGCTCATTAACTCGCACAGACCCACGAGATAACACTTTACCTTTGCTATTGTCGTCGAAGGTGATAAACTCCTTTCCAGCAACAGGACTAAGACTGGAGAACCACTTGACGTTTCCGGTCATATGCCTTGAGCACCCGGAATCCACCAACCAAACGTTCTCCAATCGTTTTACCTATATCAATAGAAAGACATAGGGTGAGCATACGGTTCAACACTGGGGTGAGTAAAATGAGAATTAAACCAGTGTTGGGCCGGCTACTCAAAAGAACGGTTAGTAGAAAAACCATTCCTAGCACGCCTACGGGGAAAGCGATCACCACGCTGAGGAAAACATGGTCCGCTAAGGGAAGAGCGTCCATCGCGATACTCAAAACGCGGTGGGGGTAACGCTCAGCTACAAAGCCACCGCCGCGGGGTCCATAGCCCACAAATGCAGGCTCCCGTCGGGCACGTCCTCCTTGCGGCCTAGGCCTGGGACCTTGAGGCATTGGACCTCTAGGCCTAGCAGCTCTCCTTTGAACATTCGGCACATGTACATCATGGAAAGGATGGTACATGTCTGTGTTGTTCATCTCCTTTGCACGGCGCTCCTCTCTCTTGCGTCGAAAGCAAAACTCCCTCAAGTGTCCATCTCTCCCACAGTGCTCACAATGGTACCTCACCGCTCTCATAGGGGGATGTTGGTACTCACGGTAGTGGGTGTGGATCACTTGGCTCTTTGGTGGCATGAGCTCCTCATGGATAGGTGGAATTGTATCTAGCTTGTTCCTTAGGTGGTTTGGTTTTGGAGCCCATGTCTCTTTCTTGGGTGGAGCTCTTGGAGATTCCACAAACATTCCATCCTTGGTGTTAGATTTGAGAGGCTCTTTGGGTGGAATCTTGGTTAGTTTGGGAGTAGTGGTGGAGTTGGGCTTCTCACTCGGATTAAGACCACTCGACTCTCCAATCTTACCAAAAGATGAAGCACACTCAACACCCTGAGCAAAACCAACACCAGGACCTCCAGCAGCACGTTTGAATTGGGTAATCATCATCCCAAGCTGTGGCTCACCACAAGACACTCATGACAAGATGGTCCGAAGGTATGTGTTTTCTTCCTCGGTTTGCATCTTGTCATGCTTCACATTGGCTATCTCCATCTCCAAGCCCTCACACAAAACACACCTAGACACACAAGTGCTACCCGAGCTGGCCTTCTCAAGAGACACAATCTTGGCATTCTTCTCTGCCAACTCGGTGTGCAAGCTTGCACAAGACTTGCACGTACCCAACAACGAGGGTCTAGCCCTAAGCTCATCCACCTCTCCAACCAAAGCAACATACTTCCCTCTCAAGGTGAGAAGGCCAGTCATGTGCTTGGAGCACATCTCACACTCATCCTCCTTAGTCACGACAACGGTGGACTTGACAGACTCAAGCTCCTTCACCGCATCCTCCCACTTCTTCCTAAACTCCTTTCTCTCCCTAGCAGCAAGTCTAAGCAGTTTATCTTGACTAAGAAGAGCAGCAATAAGCTTGTCAACCTCAGCAGAGAGTTCGTTAGGAGTTAGAGATACCTAGGAGGTGTCGTTGTCGTCATTCCGAGGGATCTCCTTCATCTCGCTGTTGACCTCATCGCCGAGGGCCATGGTGCAGAAGCCCTTGTTGTCGGCGAAGAAACAGAGGCCATTCAACTTGTCCTCAATCATCTTCTTCTTCTCGGACTCATCGTTGCTTGAATCAACGGAGTCGTCATCTGAGTCAACGACGTCGTTGAGCGTGGCGAAGAAGGCACGCTACTCGGCTTGGGCCTTCTCCAAGTACTTCTCCTTGATGTACTCCTTGTTGAAGCCGCCCCTCCGCTTGTGCTTGGCGGGGACGTACTTCTCCTTACGCTTGCCAGAGTCGTACTTATGGTCGTGATCCGCCTTGCCGAAGATCTGCTTGTTCTTCTTCTGGCAATTGGCGATGAAGTGGTCCGAGCCGCCACACTCGTAGCAGCCACCTCGTCCTCCTCCACGGCGATGGTTCATGCGGTTGTTGTGGAACCACGAGAACTAGTTGGCAAGCAGGGCCAACTCATCGTCCGCCATGAACTCCAGCTGCTCCTCTGTGACAGTAAGAAGAGATGACAAGGCAAAGCCTCCAGAGGTATTAGCAGAAGAGCCAGAAACCAAAGCCATTGACGGGCCAGAAGGATTTTCATAAGAAGCCCTCGCCATGGCGTCAATCTCACTGGACTTGAGCTTACTAAAGAGCTCGTCGCACGTGAGAGTCTCATAGTTAGGCGATTCGTTGATCGCCTGAACCTTGGAGTCCCACACCGACCGATCGAGAGTGTGTAAAAGCTTGAGAGCCCTCTCATGATCGTCGAAAGGCAACAGCTCCTTGTTAGCCCTCATTCTGTTGACAATCACCTGAAAGCGAGCGAATAAACTCTTTATGCTCTCGCCAGACATGTGTCGAAAGTTCTCAAACTCTCGCTTGTGCGACTCACAGAGACGGGTTTTGACTTGAGGGGTTCCCTCATGGAAACGCATGAGGGTAGCCCAAATCTCCCGAGCCGTAGCGAGGTGAGAAACGTGATCAAACTCTGTCATGCTCAAACATGAGAAAATAGCATTACGGGCTCGGTTACTGGCATCGTGCTCATCGATCTGATGCTGAGTCGCACGAGCAGCCAAGAACACGTAATCAGCAGAGTTGCAAATATCCCAAATGGAAGCACCAATACTCTGAAGATAGGCCGACATACATATCTTCCAATACGCATAATTCGTCCTATCGAAGAACGGTGGTTTGCCCACGCCGTGATCCATGTCGCCTTCTGTGGATCTGGAACCGGCTAAGGTGGAAGATCCTTAACCCGCTCTGATACCAATTGAAGGACCGAAAGTGCTACCAAAGGCGACCAGAGCGGGGGGGGGGGGTGAATGGGAGCTCCAAATTTCTTTTCAGAAACTTATAGCATCTGTCCCAAGAATCATCCCCAAGAGCAAAGTCGACACAGGTGATGTCCTCGACCCAAGAGATTGGGTGAATGTTCCCTAGGAACACAGCGGGACACCACAAAAACTTCCTCGCTCAAGTCCACGCAGATCAACTAATGACAGGATGGACTTTGTGGCCCAAACCGGGAAACCAGCCTTCACAGCCAACCCCCGGTTTTGAGGCACAAACCGGGAAACCAGCCGACCATCGCCTGAGTTTTGTGGCCCAAACTCAGAAACCCGCAGCACCCAGGTTTTGAGGCCCAAACCTGGAAACCGTCCTCAGCCCGAGTTTTGTGGCCCAAACTCGGAAACCATCAGCACCCAGGTTTTGAGGCCCAAACCTGGAAACCGTCCACTCGGTGGTTTTTCTGTGGCTCAACCACCAAACCGAGCCGTAGAGGGGATGCACCGCCCGTGCACCCCGTTCACCCGCAAGTCTTCACTCATCGCTGTCCTAGGCTGTCAGCCACCACAACTGATCCTCAGGCCACCGGTCCCTCAGTCCAAGCCTCACGTCCGCCCTTTGCCATTCTCAGCCCATCGGTACGACACGTCTCTACTTGACCTTCATCTTGCCTTCGATCACTGTATCCGTGCTCGACACCTGCACAACACAAGCCAAAGAACATGCGCATTATCCCAATTGACAATCACTCATCACTCAGAGACTCGACATACACCCATGTATCCGCAATCTCCCCTTGATGAGTGCATTGTCAACTACCAACACAAATCATAATGGAATAGAGGAAGGAAGAAGAAGGAGAGAGCACTCGACCAAATGACCCAAAAGCATAGCCAAGCCGAAGAAGGTCAAGTGGAAAGAGCAAAATAACTTGGTCCCCAAAGACATGGGCAACGGCTCGACGCAACCAAGCAAAGCAAAGCTAGCCCTCAAGAAGAGGTAAAACAGGCTCAACACCGCTAGCGAGAAAACTTGATACCAATTGAAGAATCAACTGAAATTCAAGCAAAACAGAGCTAGCCCTCAAGAAGAGGCAGAACGGGCTCAACACCGCTAGCGAGGAAGCTCGATACCAACTGTTACCAACTCAAAAACAAAAGAGTTTGATAGCAATTGAAGAACTAAAAACGTTTACTAGTCCCTCAAGAAAGAGGCAAAGGCTCAACACAACTAGCAAACTCCCCCTCAATTAGTGCACACAACCGGGAAATCTCCTTGGTTCAACTCGGAAGACACATGATTTTCAAATATTTTCTCCCCCTTAGTCAAACTTCGGAAAGCACATGATTTGTCAAATAAATTTCTCCCCCTTAGTTGAAAATGCACGATCAAGCAAAAATGCACCAAAGAGCTCATTGCTCCCCCTCCAAGAATGCATATGATTCAAAATGCAAGTTAGCAGCTTCAGGAATATAGTCGATAGAATATGAAGATGCTCGACAAAGTACTGATCCAATGACTCATAAAATTCACAGAATGCTAGCAAAGGCTCAAACTGATCACTAAAATACGAAATCTGAACATTTGAGCAAAAAGAGCAGTTTTCAGCCAAAAAGGTATTCACCATCAAAGTAGCACTAAGCATGTATAGACAGGAAGTCAAACAAGTGCTAAACATGTATACAAGGTGAACTACCCCTAGCAGAGTTCAATTATCATGCTATAGAATGAAACATAGACTTGTGTATCCAAATTTAATCAGAGTTGCAGCGGTTAAATTACACAAGTTCAAATTTCAGCATGTGATTGCGAGAGGTTGAGAGCTTGTCATCGCCTAACTTTTCAACTGTGCGAAGCCTATGCAAAAGCAATCAGAAGCTTAAAGCAACAGTTTCGGTCATACACTACACAACTAAGTTTAACTCAAAGTGCAATGAGAAACAGTCTCGAAACTGTGATGTGCTGACAAGCAATCCCATCTCGATCTTTCCAATTCACTTAACTTGATTCAGATTTGAAAACAGCATATGAACATACCAAGCAAGTGAATGACTCAATACTAGAGACATAGCAACCTAGCATATATGAGAAGCACAAGTGATTTCAACACATTCTACACATGCTAGTTGCATATCTCAATGGTGAACATTTTCAAGTTTTATGTTCATTAAGAAAATTCACCATTCATAAAAATAGCTCCGCTCACAACATGTTTCAGTGATCATAAAGAGCATAAGCTACAGCAGTATCATAAAGCATCGAAGCAAATACTATACAAAGCATAGTCACATTCTAAAGATTATATACATGAAGCTCTAAATGTAAATATGCAAGATGAAATGCAAAGATGCATGATGAAACCAAATGAAAGAAGTGATACCAACTGAAAAACTCAAAGTCAGTTTATAATACAAGAGTCAAAAATGTTTCCCCCATCTAAAAGGGGAAACACACACCAAGCTCACCTCTCAACCTAGCAAAAGTTGATTGGTCCAAAGGCTTGGTGAAAATATCAGCCAACTGATGATGAGTATCGACATGGCGAAGGTCGATATCACCCTTCTCATAGTGGTCTCGCAGAAAATGAAAGCACACATCAATATGTTTGGTCTTGGAGTGCAGCACGGGGTTCTTAGCAACGCTAATAGCACTCATGCTGTCACAAAGCAAAGGAACGCGAGAAAAGCTCAGACCAAAATCACGCAAAGTGGCCATCATCCAAAGTAATTGGGAACAACAACTAGCCGCAGCAACATACTCGGCCTCTGTGGTAGATTGGGCGACACTAGACTGCTTGCGAGAAGACCACGATACAAGAGAAGAACCAATAAACTGACAAGTCCCAGAAGTGGACTTGCGCTCAATGCGACAACCAGCAAAATCAGCATCGGAATAACCACAAAGACAAAAGGTGGAGGAAGCAGAATACCAAATCCCAAACTCAGGTGTGAAGCATAAGTACCTCATAATGCGCTTGAACGCCTGACGGTGAGAGGTGCTCGGCGACGACTGAAATCGCGCGCAAAGACACACCGCGAACTGAATGTTCGGGCGTGTCGCCGTCAGGTATAGCAGCGACCCGATCATACTCCGGTACTCCTTCTGGTCCACAGCTTCTCCATCCTTATCCGCATCCAGGGCCGTCGTGGTCGACATGGGTGCTGGAAGAGGCTTTGCCTCACCCATATCGAATTTCTTCAGGATATCTTTGGTATACTTACCCTGGTGCACAAACGTTCCCTCTCGAGACTGCTTGATTTGCAATCCAAGGAAAAATGTCAACTCACCCATCATGCTCATCTCAAACTCCCTGCTCATAGTATCTGCAAACTTGGCAACCAAAGCGTGAGAAGAACCACCGAAAATGATATCATCCACGTAAATCTGGACCAAGAGAGTGTCACTGCCTTGCTTGAGGAGAAAGAGCGTTTTATCCACACATCCCATTTTAAAACCCTTAGCAAGCAAAAAGGTTTTGAACCTATCATACCAGGCTCTAGGGGCTTGTTTCAAACCATATAAAGCTTTGTGAAGTTTAAAAACATGGTTTGGAAACTTGGGATTTTCGAAACCGGGGGGTTGTTTCACATACACCTCCTCTTCTATGTAGCCGTTTAAGAAGGCACTCTTGACATCCATTTGAAAAAGTTTAAACGCTTTGGATGCAGCAAAAGCCAAGAGTATCCTAATCGCCTCCAAACGAGCTACAGGAGCAAAAGTCTCCTCATAGTCTATCCCCTCCTTCTGACTATACCCCTGGGCTACAAGTCTGGCCTTGTTTCTCACAACATGGCCATCTTCTCCTTGTTTGTTTTTGAAAACCCATTTTGTCCCAATAGGGTGACACTCAGGAGGAAGAGGAACAAGAACTCAAACCCGATTTCTCTCAAAGTTCTCAAGCTCCTCATGCATGGCATTGACCCAATCCAGATCCGTCAAAGCGTGTCCAACATCCCGGGGTTCAAAATCAGCAACAAATGCAGAATGAGCAAAGTGAGAGATTTGTTGTGACCTTGACCGAGTGACACGTTCGCCGATGCTGCCGATCATCTGTTGAGGCGGGTGTTGGCGCTGAATGTGTCGAGGCGCTTCCCGAGTTGATGTAGCCTCCCCCTCAACAGCAGCTGGTGCCTCCTCGAGTACAAAAGGTACCGCTCAAGGTGGCGGATCCCACGGCCCCCAAGTCGTCGAGGAAGAAAGATCGGGGCCGTGAGTGGTAGTAGAAGCCGCTCTTTGCGGCACAACAGGGGGAGGAGGTGTTGGGTCATCTATCCCTTCAGCACCCTCTTCTTCATCATCAAAAAGAGGTTCGTCAACCTCATGATCACCTGCACGCTCAAAACGAGAAGGACAAACCATGGTCTCATCGAAGGTGACATCTGATGTCTCCATGACTCGGTTAGTATCAAGGTTAAGTACACAATATGCACGAGTATGAGTGCCATAACCCAAAAATACACCGTCAGAAGAACGAGACTCAAACTTATCCAAGTTGCCATTTTTGAGTATAAAACAATGGCAACCGAAAACTCTAAAATAACTCACTTTGGGCTGTTTTCCAAAACGCAACTCATAAGAAGTCTTCTTCAAGAAAGCTCGGAGAAAAATGCGATTGGAAATGTAGCATGCAGTGCTCATAGCTTCGGCCCAAAATCGCCTAGGAGTCCTATGCTCATCGAGCATCGTCCTGGCCATCTCTACAAGGGTCCGATTCTTCCTTTCCACAACACCATTCTGAGGCGGTGTGTAGGGAGAAGAAAACTAATGCTCCAAACCCAAGGAGTCACAAAACTTTTCAAAATCTGAGTTTTTGAACTCGGAACCATTATCACTCCTAATAGCTCGTATCGAGTTCAAAGGGAACTCGTTATGAAGACGCAAAATCAGATTGCGAGCAAAGGAGAAAGTCTCAGTTTTCTCAGATAAAAAGAAAACCCACGAATATCTCGAAAAGTCATCAACAACAACAAGCACATACCACTTCCCCCCAACCGAGCTCACCCGAGCCGGACCAACAAGGTTCTGTGCAAAAGCTCTCCAGGGCGCTTAGTCATGACCTGAGTCACTAGATGGTGGGGAGCGGCAACCATCTTCCCATGTCTACAAGAATGGCAAACAAGATCCTTCTCCATGCACAAATTGGGCAATCCTCGGATTAGACCAAGTGAACTAAGCCTTGCAAGCAAGTCGAAGCTCAAATGTCCTAGTCTCCTATGCCACTTCCACAGATCAGAGGAGGAAGGTCCAGCCAAAAGACAACGAGAAATTCCAAACGACTCTAAGAAATCTGCACGAAAGACATTCCCAAAGGGCAAAATCACACAAACAAGATTGCCCTGAGGATCCAAAATACGACTGAGATTCGGTTTAAAACGAATCTCATAGTCGTCATCAAAGAGTTGCGAAACAGAAAGAAGGTTAAAATGCAAGTTAGAAACAAGAGCAACATCGCGCAACACAAAGTGCTCATTAACTCGCACCGACCCACGAGACAACACTCTACCTTTGCTATTGTCGCCGAAGGTGATAAACTCCTTTCCGATGACCGGACTAAGACTGGAGAACCACTTGGCGTTTCCGGTCATGTGCCTCGAGCAACCGGAATCCACCAACCAAACGTTCTCCAATCGTTTTACCTACATCAATAAAAGGACATAGGGTGAGCATACGGTCCAACACTGGGGTTAGTGAAGTAGGAAGAATACCAGTGTTGGGCCGGCTGCTCAAAAGAACGGTTAGCAGAAAAACCATTCCTAGCACGCCTACGGGAAGAGCGATCACCACGTAGAGGAAAACGTGGTCCGCTAAGGGAGGAGCGTCCATCGCGATACTGAAAACGCGGTGGGGGAAAACGCTCAACTACAAAGCCACCGCCACGGGGTCCATAGCCCACAACTGCAGGCTCCCGCCGGGCACGTTCTCTTCGCGGCCTAGGCCTAGGAACTTGAGGTTTTGGACCTCTAGGCCTAACAACACGCCTTTGAACATTCGGCACATGTACATCATGGAAAGGATGGTACATGTCCGTGTTGTTCATCTCCTTTGCGCGGCGCGCCTCTCTCTTGCGCCGAAAGGAAAACTCACTCAAGTGTCCATCTCTCCCACAGTGCTCACAATGGTACCTCACCGCTCTCAAAGGGGGTTGTTGGTACTCACGGTAGTGGGTGTGGATCACTTTGCCCTTCTGTGGCATAAGCTCCTCCTGGATGGGTGGCATGGTGTCCAGCTTGTTCTTGAGGTGGTTTGGTTTGGGAGCCCATGATTGTTTCTTAGGTGGAGCTCTCAGAGGTTCAACAAAGACCCCATCCTTGGTGTTAGGCTTGAGAGGCTCTTTGGGTGGAATCTTGGTAAGCTTGGGAGTAGTGGTGGAGTTGGGCTTCTCACATGGGTTAAGACCACTCGACTCTCCAATCTTCCCAAAAGACGAAACATCAACACCCGGAGCAAAACCTACACCTGGACCTCCAGCAGCTCGCTTGAATTGGGAGATCATCATCTCGAGCTGTGGCTCACCACTCAACACCCATGACAAGATGGTCTGAAGGTATGTGTTTTCCTCCTCGGTTTGCATCTTGTCATGCTTCACGTTTGCAATCTCCATCTCCAAACCCTCACAAAGAACGTACCTAGTCACACATGTGCTATCCGAGCTGGCCTTCTCAAGAGACACAATCTTGGCATTCTTCTCTGCCAACTCGGATTGCAAGCCTGCACAAGACTTGCACGCACCCAACAACGAGGATCTAGCCTTCAGCTCATCCACCTCTCCTACCAACACAGCATACTTACTTCTCAAAGTGAGAAGGTCAATCATGTGTGTGGAGCACATCTCACACTCCTCCTCGGTAACAACTACGGTGGACTTGACAGATTCAAGTTCCTTCACCGTATCCTCCCACTTAGGGGTGAAAACTGTCGGAAACGATCGGTAGGAGGCCAAATCACTTTCACTTTCAAATTGTTTTCATGAAAACGAAATCGATACGATATTGTCGGAAACGAATACGGCGTCGGTATTCCGGTAATTCCGAAAATGATAGTAGTTGATCGGAAAATACATCAATAACGGTCAAAATCAATTAGAATGGTATCTAAAAAACGATAAACACGACAAATCATAATACATGATTGTTGCCTGATTGCCTGATTACCCGATTGGCTTCTTGTTTATAAACACATGAAATCCTTGCCTAATATTTCCTTTTCCAAAAAAAAATTACCTTATGTGCTCATGTGTGCACATAGATGGTAGGATGGACATGCTTATGTGAGCCAATTAGACCTAAACTCCTAAAGCATGTGTTGTGTCGATAATTACCACCGGTAAATTACCGGCTAAATACGGAAATCTTCGAAAATGATCGGAAGAGGGCAAAATCATTTTCACTTTCGTTTCCATTTAGTTTTACCATTATTGTTTTCATTTTTTGGTTACCACTATCATTTCCATTTAGGTCTAAAAGTCAGAAAAAACTCGAAAATGATTTCGGAAAATCGGTGATTACCATTTTCATTTTCATCCCTACTCCCACTTCTGCCTAAACTCCTTGCGCTCTCTAGCAGCACGCCTAAGCAACTTATCCTGACTAAGGAGCGCGGCAGTAAGTTTCTCGACCTCAGCAGAAAGCTCGTCGGGGGTCTGAGATACCTGGGAGGTATCGTCGTCGTCGTCGTTGTTCCGAGGAATGTCCTCCAGCTCGCCGTCGACCTCCTTGCCGAGGGCCATGGTGCAGAAGCCCTCGTCGTCGGCGAAGAAGCAGAGGCCATTCAGCTTGTCCTCGTCATCGTCGTCGTCGCTTGAAGAAGCGGAGTCGTCATCTGAGTCATCGACGTCACTGAGCATGGCGAAGAACGCACGCTGCTCAGCCTGGGCCTTCTCCAAGTACTTCGTCTTGATGTACTCCATGTTGAAGCCGCCCTTCCGCTTGTGCTTCGCGGGGACGTACTTCTCCTTGCGCTTGCCGAAGTTGTACTTGTGCCCATGATCCGCCTTGCCGAAGGTCTGCTTGTTCTTCTTCGGGCAATTGGCGATGAAGTGGTTGGGGTCGCCGCACTCGAAACATCCCGAGCGTCCTCCTCCGCGGCGACGGTTCATGCGGTTGTTGTGGAACCGCGAGAACCGGTTGGCGAGCAAAGCCAACTCGTTATCCCCCATGAACTCCAGCTGCTCCTCTGTGACAGTAAGAAGAGATGACAAGGCAAAGCCTCCAGAGGTGTTAGCAGAAGAGCCAGAAACCAAAGCCATCGACGGGCCAGAAGGATTTTCATAAGAAGCCCTTGCCATGGCATCAATCTCACTGGACTTGAGCTTACTGAAGAGCTCGTCGCATGTGAGGGTCTCATAGTTAGGTGATTCGATGATCGCCTGAACCTTTGAGTCCCACACCGATCGATCAAGAGTATGCAAAAGCTTCAAAGCTCTCTCATGATCGTCGAAAGCAACAGCTCCTTGTTAGCCCTCATCCTGTTGACAATCACCTAAAAGCGAGCGAATAAACTTTCTATGCTCTCGCCAGGCATATGTCGAAAGTTCTCATACTCTCGCTTGAACGACTCATAGAGACGGGTTTTGACTTGAGTGGTTCCCTCATGGAAACGCATGAGGGTAGCCCAAATCTCCCGAGCCGTAGCGAGGTGAGAAACGCGATCAAACTCGGACATGCTCAAGCATGAGAAAAGAGCATTACGGGCTCGGCTATTGGCATCGTGCTCATTGATCTGACGCTGAGTCACACGAGCAGCCAAGACCACGTAATCGGCAGAGTTGCAAATATCCCAAATGGAAGCACCAATACTCTGTAGATAGGCCGACATGCGTATCTTTCAATACGCATAGTTCGTCCCATCGAAGAATAGCGGTTTGCCCACGCCGCGATCCATGTCGCCTTCTGTGGATCTGGAACCGGCTAAGGTGGAAGATCCTTAACCCGCTCCGATACCAATTGAAGGACCGAGAATGCAATAGCAAGGCGACCAGAGGGGGGGTGAATGGGAGCTCAAAAATTTCTCTCGAAACTTTGGCCTTTGTCCCACAAATCAACCCCAAAAGCTACGAACTAAACCGTGATGCCCACGACCCTTGGAAGAGGGTGGATGATCCCTAGGATCACAGCGAGGCACCACAAAGCGATAGCAAACCAAAAACCAAAAGCACCGGGACAAGTTCAACCACTAGAAACCTAGTCCCAAACGTAGATTGAAGACTACGTCGGGAAATCCCCAAATACCGATGCTAATAAGTAGCAAGGATACCTAGAGAGGTTCCTAGGTGAACTATACGGTCAACCGAGAGGTCCGGAAACCAAGCAAAGAAGCCGGGAGAGCAAATGAACTAAACCGGAGGCTTCAGCCAAATCCCGAACTGTCCGGCCCTGGGGTCCCGGACTGTCCGCGGCTACTGCGGACTGTCCGCCAGCCGATCCCGGACTGTCCGCCGGCTAAAAACGCAAAACAACACAGATGTTGTAAGTCCCCTGGACGTTCCCGGACTGTCCGCGAACTCCAACGGCGGACTGTCCACCGGTCACTCAAAAGCAAAACGCCTGAGAAACACAGCCACTAGTCCGGCTCATCCCCGACGTGCGGACTGTCCGCGACCACCCAGTGAAGGCGATTTCAGTCGCCCTTCACACACAACCTCCCAAATCCGAATCAAATCACAATCCCACGTTCCCAAACTTGGAGAAGATGATCACGAGGTAGTTAGGAGACTATCCCCAAGAAATCATCCGCTCAAATCAACTCATTCACCGGGAAATCAAAAGGGAAAGGTGTATGAACGAAAAAACGTCACGAAAACGAAATCAACCCGATCTACTTGTTCGTGAGGAGTTAGATGAATTCCTTCGGTGGAAATGATCTCCTCACTATAAAGAACAAGTTGATTCAAGTGGAATTCGAAAAGACACAGTAGAGAGGGAGATCGAGTGACGGGAAAATCGTGGAGAAACGAAGAACGCGAAGAACACGAGCAAAACGCGAATCAAGTCATCGATCTGCAACCGTGTGGCTACCACACGCTACAACAGTGAGATTACAGTCTCACTTCCTCAAAATCTTTAGTACACAGAGGTATGGTTCTCTGCGGATCTCAGTTGCTACAGCAGGGGATTGGGAGAGCAGGAAAACCTAGAAGGCAAAGAGCAAATGACTGAGATAGATGGGGAGGTGGGTGTCTCCCCTACTTATCCTAATTCTAATTCTCACTCTACCTCTAACTACTTACAGAGCGAACCAGCTAAACCCTAGGGTTATTCTGGACCAACTCTTGGTAGGTGGTGATCCGACGGACACGCCCGCACAACTGGCAGCGTTGCCTCGACGCAACCTCACCGATCGCTGCCACGTGCCGCCACCGCTCTGCTTGTCCTTTTCCCGGACGTCGCCCCCCGGTTTTGTGGCCCAAACCGGGAAACCAGCCTTCACAGCCAACCCCCGGTTTTGAGGCATAAACCGGGAAACCAGCCGACCATCGCCTGAGTTTTGTGGCCCAAACTCAGAAACCCGCAGCACCCAGGTTTTGAGGCTCAAACCTGGAAACCGTCCTCAGCCCGAGTTTTGTGGCCCAAACTCGGAAACCATCAGCACCCAGGTTTTGAGGCCCAAACCTAGAAACCGTCCACTCGGTGGTTTTTCTGTGGCTCAACCACCAAACCGAGCCGTAGAGGGGATGCACCGCCCGTGCACCCCGTCCACCCGCAAGTCTTCGCTCGTCGCTGTCCTAGGCTGTCAGCCACCACAACTGATCCTCAGGCCACCAGTCCCTCAGTCCAAGCCTCACGTCCGCCCTTTGCCACTCTCAGTCCATCGGTACGACACGTCTCTACTTGACCTTCACCTTGCCTTCGATCACTGTATCCGTGCTCGACACCTGCACAACACAAGCCAAAGAACATGCGCATCATCCTAGTTAGTGGCGGAACCAAGGGGGCCAGCAGGGGCCCTGGCCCCCCTATGAACAGTAAAAAATGTTTAATATATATATAAATTCAATTATATACATAAAAAATTATAATTTCACTATTTTTAATAATAATTTTGAGTTTTTTTGTTATAAATATTAAATATATATGTAAAAATTTAAAAATCTATTGAGATATATATATTTATCAAATTTACGAGGTGAAATCGTATTGTCCGGCCCCTCTTAATGAAAGGTTCTGGTTCCGCCACTGAACCCAGTTGACAATCACTCATCACTCAAGATCCGGCATACACCCATGTATCTGCAAACACCTTAAATGCGGAAGCGATTAGCAAGTGAGCTTCCAATTTCTTGGAAGCTACCAATCGGAGTAAATCAACCCCTCAAGAGACAAACACACAGTATATGAAAGATATACAATGAATACAAACTTAAATCCCTGCACCACAAATGGTTAGAACAGAATATAACAGTTTCTGCGTAGGAAGGTGATACCAGACACGTCCGATAGCAGTACCGGACATGTCCAGTATTTGTGATTTCTGCGCTGAGCTCTGAATTTATTCCAGATTCTTCTCAATGTTGTCACACCCTGCAGAGATACAATCTATATATATGCACAACACACAGAACCTGCAGAGAAAGCTCGAGCCACACAAATATCGAATGTGATAAAAGAGAGAAGACACGATATTTGTTTTACTGACGTTCGGCACCCCCTCGGGTCCTACTCTCTGTTGAGCCGGCTGCGAGCTACCACAAAGGTTGGCTCTAGAGGACACCACCGGTCACTGTAGTCGCGGTCTATTTTACCTGCAATGCTCCTTCCACTAGATGATCTCTTTTGAGGAGAGATCGAACCTTTACAAACTTTTCGAGGCACTCCACAAAGCTCTTGGGTGCTCAACGGCGACGCCTAGCCGTCTAGGACTGTGGAGTCTAAGAGTAACGAATGCGCACAACAAGATCGACGATTTGCATAAGTGCTCAAGTGATGGCTTGCTCTCTAATTTTGAATCTCTCTCAACCCACAAATGGATTTGGCAATTACAGGTCAACCACTCACTAAGAGAGGGTTGGAAAGTGTTTTGGAAGCTCTAGAATGGGTGTGGGAATCAGTAGAATCAGCAGCCTTCAAAAGAGAAGGCTTGGGGTTATTTATAGTCCCACCCACGAAACTAGTCGTTAGAAGCCGTTGGCCTTGATCTGATAACTAACGGTAGTACCGGCCCCAAAGGCCGGTAGTACCGGTAGGCCAAACTTTCCTAAGACCTGAGACTTTGCTCTACTGTGAATAACTCGCGGTACTACCAACCAAGAGGGCCGGTACTACCGGGGGCCGGTACTACCGACCTAATGGCGGTACTACCGGTAGGCCAAAAATGGCCACACACAGAGAAGATGCAAACTACCCTTAAAACACTGGTACTACCGACGCACGACTGGTACTACCAGACACGTCCGGTATGCATACCGGACGACTCTCAAAGCACAAACAGTCAACAAAAGATAAGAGTTAGTCCTAACTCTCTCATGTCTCACTTGGGTTGGTTTGAGCACCTATGAAGAACCATCTACTATATGTCGCATCCCTCTTAATAGTACGAATTTTCTATTTACTCAAGATGAATTGATAAATAAGTTTTAAAGCTCTTGAGTTGATTCACCAATGAACTAAAGCCGCTTCTCTTTACTTTCTTTATTTGGAGGAATACTTTCCAAGTTTAGAAGTAGATGTCCCTCGAGCATAGCCATCTTGAGCATGTGACTTGACTCCATACATGTGATATGATCAAATCCAAATGTGTCAAGTCACTTTAATCAATATTGTTGCTAGGAATGTTGATTCTCCACTTAATGTGAGCTTTTAGCTTGATTGATCCTTCAACTAAATGCAAGTACTTTCTTCTTCACCCTAGCTAGGTTCTTTGGCCACCAAACCGTGGCTTGCCCTTCACCATTGCTTGGTACCTTGAAGACTCTTTCCTTACTATCTTCACCATCTCAAGCAATTCAATCACACTTTGCTTTGAATCTTTTGTTAGCACACATATGAACCATGATTATCCCACAATATGATAGCTCTTTTCATCAATATCATTCTTTATCATTGTCATGTGCTTGGGATACGATTTTCATACAACGATCCTTCATTTGGGCTTTGCATTTCATTTCAAGTACATTGTGAGATAAAATTTTCCGGTATCACACTTAGCAAACACATTAGACCTTTAATCAACATTGTCATCAAGTCATCCAAAATCATGCTTAAGTGCAACATGCACTTTCAGCTATGTTTTGCGCAATCCATTTTTTTTGGTTACGAATGAGGAGGAATGCCTCATGCATAGCCCAAAAATATTTACAGTAAGAAATATCATTGATATAAATGATTGTGGTAATCATGTCAGTTCCTCGTGAATGTTAGACATGGATCTAATTGGGAAAAAGAGAGAGGCATGAGTACAGAAAACCATGGGTCCTACAAGACAAATGAGAAGGTGAAGTTACCGACATGTGCAAGGCTAGTTGAGAGAAAGAAGGGTGATGTCATATGACCAGCAACCACACCATTTCATTGTTTATGCTATTTTGTGCGTCAGCGTGTGAGAGAAACAAAAGATGCATGGTGGAAAACGCCGAATAACCACAAGACATCTTGCATACATAGGTCAGTATTAGCGCTTAACTTGTTTAGATTGTCAAATATGTCAAACTTTACCTTAACCAAAATTATAAGATCGGTACAAGAAGCTTCACTTGAGATGGTGGATTGAGAGGTAGAAGAAACAATATGACAAGCTAACCATCGATGCTTATATAGAAGCCAAATTTTGTGTTATACGATATTTTTCTTAAGAGTATGGATGAAAACTGTACGAATATTCGAGACCGAATTCATTTAGAGGGGTTCAGATCTGTCCGTATCTGAGTTTGAATATTCAAACTTCGATACCATATTCGTATTCAAATATTTAAATCACATATTTATAATGTGGACATCCAATCGTATCATATACGACATAGCTAACACTATTTGTATTTGTATCCGAATTTGACCAGAAATATGAAAACAAATGTAATATCAATAATATATGTTTGTATCCGATCAATTTTCATCGAGGGTCCCCACCTTATCATCCCGTTTGTATCCGATCAGTTTTCATTGAGGGTGGCTTCCACCTTATCATCGTTCCATTGCACTGTCTATTTTTAACAGAATTTCAAAAATGACACTTATTTTGTCCTTCTCCATTTTAATAAAAAACTCTTTTATTTAAATTAAAATTGTACTCCCTCCGTATAGGAAAAGGAAGTTGTTTTGAACAAGATTTTGGCCAAACATTAGGAATATAAATCATAAATAACTTTTAAGTTATTGAGTTTTAAAATGTAAAAGCTATATGAATATATTTGTATTGACAAATATTTTCATAAAAATATACATATACTCCCTCCGTCCCTAAATAAGTGTCGTTCTCGCTTCCCGAAAAAAGGTTGCTGGCAATTATATATTAAAATATATTAATATTTATGCTAAGTAATTAGTATCATCGGAAAGATCTTTACATGTAGTTTTTTAACAAAATTATTTGGAGATATAAATATTGCACATATTTTCTACAAATTGAGTCAAACACGTGGCACGCACACCAACGACGACACTTGTTTAGGGACGGAGAGAGTATCATTTTATAATATTTTTTTTTTACAAAAACAAAGAGTCAAAGTTATACTTTGGAGACCATGTCACCGTCTAAAATCACTTCTTCTTCCTATATAGAGAGAGGGAGCATGTGAGGTCATGCGCATTGGCATAGCCTAGCCGACGGGGAGAAACGACTGCCACGTCGGTCCTATGAGCCCTCAAATCTGCACACTCCCACTGACCCTTGAGCCATGACGTCCAGTTCACTGCCAAGTGGGGTCCACATCTTCCCGGTCCCATCAACCAGCGAATCAGCGCGAATACTACCCACCCGCAAGCCGCGGCGCCCCTCCGCGTCCGGCTCCGGCCTGCCTCCGCGCACCACTCGTGCAGCTGTGCGTGGGTCGAAGACGCGAGACGACTCCCGAGTCGGACCCGTGCACACACGAGATCTCTGCACACACACACGGACACGGACACGGACGGCCCTCCCGGCGAGTGGCGACCCGTTTCTCCGTTCTCGTCTCGCTTATAAATGGGCCCGCAAATCCCTCCAGTCCCCTCCCCGAGTCGGCCCCGCTCTCTCTAGCTGCGCGGCGCCCCTCCCGCCTCCGCCTGTCCCCAAATCTGCGCGAGGCCTCTCGGCGAATCCTCTCGCGGCGACCGACATGGTTGGGAGCGTGGGCAACGGGCTGGCGGATCTGGGCGCAGGCGCCGTCTCCATGCACGGGGTGGGGAAGGCGATGCATCCTGCCGCGGCGGCGGCGGCGGAGACGCTCCCGATGGAGTTCGAGCCGCCGGAGGCCTTAGTAGCGGCCGCGGCGGTGGAGGCGAAGCGGGAGGCGGCTCCCAACGGGAGGAGGGAGATCGTGATGGGCAGGAACGTGCACACCTCCTGCTTCGCCGTGAAGGAGCCCGACGCGGACGACGAGGAAACCGGCGAGAGGGAGGCGACCATGGCCAGCGTCCTCGCGCTCTACCGCCGCTCGCTCGTTGAACGCACCAAGCACCACCTCGGTACGTCGCGCCTTGGACGCTCACGCTCCGGCTCCATCGATTTTCGCTTTCCTTCTCTTGCGCCTCCTCGATCTGGGTTCGTGGTGGCCTGATCTCGTTACACACCAGTGCGCCGGACGATTTAGCCGCTTGCGGGTTGTTGCATTCTTAGTGTCGGCTTGTGCTTTGGTATTTTTAGTACTGGCCCAAAATGCCGTGTTCCTTCGTCTTGCATAAATACACTCGCGGAGGGATAAATAGTGGCGTTATTTATTTATATTTATATGCAGCAATTTTATTCGCCTATGGCATTTTCAGTGCCAATGAACTTCACTTTTGTTTTGGATAACTGTTATCAGTCGCAATCTGTCGCTAATTATAAACATCGAGTATGGCTCTTTTATCTGGTGCACATTTATACTGAGATCTCATTTATACTTTGTCTTTCTTGCCAATTTGTTCCGGGTTATAATATGGAGATTCTGAAATACAGTCTTCTCTTAAATGCATCTAATTGAGCAAGCATGGACGATGCAATTACTAATAAAAATTCCAGTCCATTGAAACATGTGCCAGCTGTTTGTCTTTCGTGCCAACATCATGCTTCAATCTTGTTCTCGTCAGCTTAAATACATATATTGTTGGATTCTAATCAACATAGTAGATCTTATATATGTGGACAGAATTTTACTCAAATTTATCTCCATCTACACCACGTGTGTCCTGCTGCAATTGAAGGATGGATGTCTGATTATAATTATAATAAAAGCTTCCAGCCTTTACTTTTTTAAAAGAAAATATTGATAGTGTTGGCATAAGCATAGATCCATATCTCGCAAGCAGCTCAGATTCCTTTTGTTCCAAAACCTTTTTCAGAGGAACTATTATTGCCAAAAAAAATTTCTAAAGTTTCACCTGTTCTATCTTTCCAAATTCATCCTGCAACTCTTATGAAACTTTGTGCTGTAGTGCAAGCACTGAATTGTAATGGAAGTGCTAGAAAGTTATCCACTTGTGTAATTATATTTGGTTTAAGAAAAAACTAAAGCTTTTGGACATAACAATCAGACAACAGAGTTACAAAAACCCTGTTCTAGTCAAGTTTTCTTCTTCTTTTCTAATTCAAGTTTAGTTCTTTACCATAACTCTTTATTTCTATCTGAATATTCTTACTTTCTTATTATTAACTCCTTCCAATTACAAAAGTGTGTCGTCTTGATACTGACACATGCATTTATCAGTGCCTCTGCAGTTCTTTGGTTTAACCATATACTCACCCCATCCCCGTATTTCAAAATTCAAACTTTGTTATTTTTAACTAACAATTAGCCTAATTATATCAAATAATGATCAAACTTTTGTTCCTATAAATGATATATTATAAGAGAAATTATAGGTCAAAATATGTTCTTGAAGACCGCACCAAAGTCAAATCACGCCTTAGGGACGGAGGGAGTATACTACATATGTAGTCTCAAAATACTTTTCATAATATTCTGGTTTTACATGACTAAATAATTTAGTGGCCAAAGATGCATATTGCAAACTGTGCTGTTGTTGGAAATGACACTTGCTTAACCAGATGGAGTAGTTAATAAAGAAGGCAGCATAAGAATAAATCTGGACTCTGGAGTCCAGTGGGACATGCCACAGTTATATGGATGTGCCTTTTGTATAAGAACCAAAAACAGACAACAATATAATTATGTTAGCTCACAGCATCTGTTTGTTTTCATGAAGGTTACCCATACAATCTGGACTTCGATTATGGTGCACTGGCCCAGCTGCAGCACTTCTCCATTAACAACCTTGGTGATCCCTTCATTGAGAGCAACTACGGTGTCCATTCCAGGCAGTTTGAGGTTGGAGTTCTGGATTGGTTCGCTCGCCTTTGGGAGTTAGAAAAGGATGAGTACTGGGGATATATTACTAACTGTGGTACAGAAGGAAATCTGCATGGGATTCTTGTTGGGTAATACTTGAGAAGTCCTTGCTACTTTCACTGCTTATGTGAAATGTCACTTCTGCTCTTAATCTTCTTTATAAACTGTTTTACAGGAGGGAGGTGTTCCCTGATGGAATATTGTATGCTTCTCGTGAGTCCCATTATTCAGTATTCAAAGCAGCAAGAATGTACAGAATGGATTGTGTCAAAGTTGACACCCTTATGTCTGGGGAAATAGATTGTGCTGATTTCCAGAGAAAGTTATTGCAGAACCAAGACAAACCTGCCATCATTAATGTTAACATTGGTGAGTTTAACTCCTAGACTAACCTTGCCTTCACATGCGTGTTCTGCTTCTAAACAAAGTTGCTGTGCAGGAACAACTGTGAAAGGGGCAGTTGATGATCTAGACTTGGTTATCAAAACCCTCGAGGAAAATGGCTTTAAAGATCGGTTTTATATTCATTGTGATGGTGCCCTTTTTGGATTGATGATACCATTTGTTAAGAAGGTGATCTTTTGATCTTCTATGCTTTATGTACTATTTACATTAAGCTGTACTAGTTGCACATCTACTTTGATAGCTCATTCTCCTGATATATGTATATGTATCTTCATTAGGCACCTCAAGTGACATTTAAAAAGCCTATTGGTAGTGTCAGTGTCTCTGGGCACAAGTTTGTTGGATGCCCCATGCCATGTGGTGTTCAGATAACAAGATTGGAGCACATAAATGCCCTTTCTAGCAATGTGGAATATCTGGCGTCAAGGGATGCAACAATCATGGGAAGCAGGAATGGCCATGCTCCTATCTTCCTCTGGTACACCCTGAACAGGAAGGGCTACAGAGGCTTTCAGAAAGAAGTCCAAAAGTGCTTGAGAAACGCACACTACCTAAAAGACCGCCTCAAGGAAGCAGGTGTCGGAGCAATGCTTAACGAGCTCAGCAGCACAGTTGTATTTGAAAGGCCGAAGGATGAAGAATTTGTCCGAAGGTGGCAGCTCGCTTGTGAAGGCAATATAGCTCACGTTGTGGTGATGCCCAGTGTCAACATTGACAAGCTAGACTATTTCCTGAATGAATTAGTGGAGAAACGGGCGACTTGGTACCAGGATGGAATAAGTCAGCCCCCCTGCATTGCCAGAGACGTAGGCGTCGAGAACTGCCTCTGTGGCCTTCACAAGTAGAGTGGGCCTTTTGCAAGGGGGTTCATTCGTGAGTTGAGCTCCCAAGTGTTATGTTGTATTGTATCCATGCGTTCTGTATGTGATAATGTGTTCCGCATGTAGCTTATTTGTTGCCATGAGAATAAAAATTCTTCAATTAAATTGATGGATGGAAGTTGCAAACAATTCACTTTGCTTTACCCCTCTGCCATGCTTCTGTTATCTGGAGAACAACTCTGCCAAGTTCTGTTATCTGTAAAACAAGGGGCAACTGGGGCAGAGCACTTCAGATGCTGTTGCTGCAACGAAGTGATAGAACTGAACATGCTGAAGCCCTACCCACCTTCCATAGCGATAATACTGGTCTTGTTCTTCTTTCAGAAATGCATAGCAAGTGGGTTTGAACAAATTTAGCCGCTGTCATCGAATATTGAGGTGTATGCTTCTACTTCTATCTGTTGGACTAACGTTAGCAGGTACAAAAAAAAACAAGTCATTTTTGTTTTCCCCTTTCCACAAATGTGTATAGCATCCGTGAGTCAAATTTCACTAACTTTAACTAAGTTTATAGAAGAAAATACAAACATCTACATTCTACAACATCAAACAAGATTCAGGATACACCATAAGATATATTTTTAATAGACCATTTATTTTTTACCAAAACTGAAGAAACTTGAGTTAAGATAAAACTAAAACGACTTACAATTTAGAACGGAGAAATATAATTTTATATTCTTTTAGGGTGAGGTGGCAGCAGGGGGTTAGAAGTATAACTTTCAATTCATAGCAACTCTGGCCTTTTCTACTTTCATGTAGTAGCAAATTCTGATGTCAAATGGGATAACCAGGCCTTACTGGCAGCCTCAGACTTATCTAAATCATGGTTGACTCGGCGCAATGTATCCACAGTGAGATCCTCATATACCACTTGGTTGCAAAAAAAGGTGAAGTTACTTTCTAGTATCTGATAAGACTCGAAGAAGCTCAGGTGCACCAAAGATCATATTCATCCCTATCTGGCCTCATCCTTGAAAGCTCAACAAAAGCAGGTGATTCTTTTATATGTATCGCCAAGTGGAATAACTTTTCACGTTCTTTGTTTATTCCACACAGATTTTAAATTCATATGAAAAATCGGCAAGTTCTAGTGTAGAAAAGAGAACCGTATCACCAATTGCAGGTTTTTGTTGAAGGTGGTTTCACGTAAACATTGCCTGATGTTTTTGCAGTAACCAGGAAAAGAATCTCTAATAGACCAACAGACAACTTTTTGCTAGAGCATGGAATGCTAGATCAAGTAAAGGTCGTTCAATATTTTTGGTTGCTTTTATGCTTTATATCTAACTTTCATGGCATTTCATTTATGGGCTTGGATCCTTTCATTTTGGAGAAATTAGAATCCACTTAATAAATTAGGTTGTTTGGATTGGAATTTGATATTCCACCATTTTCCAAAGCTCACATATAAGTTTATCTCAAATTCATAGGATGTGAGAAGAAAATGGATTTCATAGATCATCATACTATATTTCTACTTTTTAACTTATAACGTTCTCTTCAACTCACTTCACTACGGTAGAAATGCAACACATGAGTATCTCTCTGGTATAACCAACAATAATATAAAAATATAATCTATATACAATTATATTAGCTTAATTAATATGTCTAAATTATGATTCTTAAAATTAATTTAATTCCAAACATCCAAACGGCCCTTACTGTTTCCCCTACCTTTTAGACCAAGTTTTGAGTATATGGACCATCTTATCCCTTAGTGTGCTTCCATTCTTCTCCATTTGCTAATCTATATACAATTATATTAGCTTAATTAATATGTTTAAATTATGATTCTTAAAATTAATTTAATTTCAAACATCCAAACGACCCTTACTGATTCCCCCCTACCTTTTAGACCAAGTTTTGAGTATATGGACCATCTTATCCCTTAGTGCGCTTCCATTCTTCTCCATTTGCTACACACTGTTGGCCATGCCAGAATATTGAGAGGATAACCTTTTTTTTAGCATGAAAACGGCAGGCGCTCTGCCTTTTGCATTAAGGATAACTTCTTTAAGTGTGTAGATGTGACATAGATTTGCCACGGGCAGTGCATAACTTTTTTTATTGAGATATATAAAGGATTAGATGGATGGGGATGCATTGGGTCTTGCATGTGCTAAGCTATTGGACATACTTATCAGGTTTGCCCTTTTTTAGAACGTGTTACAAGCTTTTTTTGGAATTAAAAAACTACAACACGGGCACAAAAATCTGTTGCAAGAGCAAGACTTAAATTTGGGTCGGCAGGGAGGTAAAAACAGCTCCCTGCAACGTGGATCATTGCCTTGTTGGCTTCAGCATACCTATCTCATTATCCTAAACACCATTTGGAAAGCGAAAAAAAAAAGCAAGTCATTGGTACAGGTACAGCAGTGCCTCTGCCTCTTTTCAGTTCAGATTCTATATAAGGCATCTGTGTTTTCAGAAACAATTATTCCTTAGAGCAACTCTAGCAGGCCCCCTACTTTGGCCCTCATAGCTAAATACGAGAGCTCAGGTAAAAAAAAGCTCCAGCAGGGCCCCTACTAGGATCCTGAAATTTGAGTGTGCTCTCAGATTCTCAGATTCTTCCATCAGTCCTCATTCCAATTGGGCCAATAGCTCGGCTCTCATCCGTGATTTTGCGCTCTCACCCCTCCCTCACCTCCCGCAACCGGCCGAGTTTATGTGAAAAGCCCCGACTTAAGCTCTCATGATCGAGTTAGTCTATGACAACCAAACCCCACATGTCATTGGCAATCTAAATAATTTTGAGTGCTCTATTTTGAGGGTCATTGCTGGAGTGCAGCCCAAAAAACAGGACCCTCAAAAATAGAGGAAGCACTCAAATAAAAAGTAGGAGCCCTGTTTTGAGAGCTACTGCTGGAGTTGCTCTTATGAGCTTATGCGAAAACCTGATAAAGCTGGGCTCTATGCTTAATTGCTTATCCTTACCCTATTGAGATTTGGCCTGTCCTTGATCTAAGGCACCTAGCAGATGAGGTGCATAGGAGAGAACGAAGTCCCACTGTCCCAAAATGGTTGTCCGTTATCATTTTAGAGTAAAATTCACCGTCGGTCCCTAAACTTGGCCGGTAGTGTCATCCCAGTCTCTGAACTTGTAAAGTGATATATGGAGGTCTCTAAACTTGGTCGACGGTGTCATTCCAGTCCGTATTGTAGTTTTTCATAACTTGTAAAGTGATATATGACCTCCATACGACCTCCATATATAACTACAATACGACCTCCATATATCACTTTAAAAAAAAATCATAACTTTTTCATATGAACTCGAATGAAGACAAACTTTATATTAAAATTATAGCCCTCGACGTGATCTATAACTTTGTAGTTGAATTTTTTTTGAACTAAAACTGTTTAGAGTCCTAAAATATTATTTTAAGTTCGTAGATATTGAAATTTAAAATTTAAAATTATCAAATTATCTTAGATATTGAAATGGTCTATAAGAAAGTTATACCTCTCAATACAGTTTACAGCTTTGTAGTTGAAATGTTTTTTTATTTAAAATTATTTAGGGTCCCAAAATTTTGGGACCAAGTTCAGGGACTGGGATGACACCGTCGACCAAGTTTAAGGACCTCCATATATCACTTTACAAGTTCAGGGACCGGGATAACACCACCAGCCAAATTTAGGGACCGGCGGTGAATTTTACTCATTATTTTAAGTGTGCATTTGCCTATCGCTTTCTAGCCATTGGAAGTTATTTTACCTGTGTATCATTAAAAAGATGGTCCTTACCTACAGACCACTAAAAAGTTCGAGCGCACCTATATACCGTAACGCTAAACTTTTTTTTTTGACTTCTACGTCATTCCGTCCACTTCCGCCTGATTTCTGCCGTTTGTCTATACTGATATGTGGGGGCTGCCAAAAAAAAGGTTTGAAATACCCTTGTCTCTGCTCTCTCTCTCTCTTCTCTCTTGTGACCGATCACTCGATCAGCACCGCGACACGCAAAAACAGCATAAGAAAGAGAAACATACAACCCACTTCACATAATAAACAATATTAATATTTTTTTGTATCTCTCTCACTTCTCTTTTGCTCCCTCCCGTACTCTCTCTCCTCTCTTTTTCTCCCAACTGCACACAATGCAGAGCAAGCAAGCACAGAGGGGCCCGCAACCGCATGTAGAGGAGGAAGCAAACATGCATGCGGCCAAGCCAGCGTATCTGGCCCTACAACCGTTGATGGGTGTCTCCTCTGGGCGGGGAGGCGGCGGTTCATGAGCGTGATGATGGTAGCCGCTTCTGGGACGAAGTGGCCGCCGTAGCTCTTCCCGGCCACGTAGAAGTCGCGGCCCTTGTACTCGGGAACCGGCCTGTCGAACCAATTCATCACCATGAAGATGTACGTGTCCTCGGCGGTCCTCCGGTCGCCGACGGTTTTGTAGTCGGCGGCGTTCCTCGACAAGGAGAACCCGACCCCCGCTGCCGACTCCAGGAAGCAGGAAGATCACGTTTGCCACTGCACAGTTCAGTACGAACAGTGTCGGATCTAGAAACACATTACGGGAGAGGCTAAACTAGTGTAAAGAAATTTTAGACCGCGTCAGGTAGGGCTAAATATAGTTTTTATAGACAAAATTGAACTGAAAAAAGAACTGCTAAAAGGATTTTTGGTCTATGCCCCGGGCTGCAGCCTGGGACCTGGATCCGTCCCTGAGTACGAACCACGCACTAAGAGCAAGTATAATAGTGGACTGTAAGAAGACTAAATGCTGAGGTGGAGGAGAGAAGAAAGAAGAGAGAAGAGAAGTGGGTTGTAAGCTTACAACTCACTTGGACACAAGAACCAATGCAATTTGTGAGAGAGACAAGTGGGGTCAGCTATAACAAAGGCTTATATAACAAAGGCATAAATACTAATTTTCTATGAGTCATAGAATTTAATGTTTATAAAACTTTACAATGAAACTCTCGCTCTTAATAAAGAGTTTCATTTTATTTCATATGACTTGGCAGTCTTGAAAACAACAAAATGAAACTCACCATTTAGATTGGTCCAAGTACCAAGTAATAACCAGGAAGGTCACAAGCTAGCTAGCTGCTTTCACGTACGATTGTTCCACACGTAATTGTTCCGGCTCAGCGTCTCCGCCGTCGGGGTTGGCCCAATGGCACGGAACGGACCGACCTCCATCATCACCCCATATCCATATCCCAGCGACGAGCATCCCGGCCCTGCCGCGCATGCGCATGTGCACGAACGAGACGGCCGCCGGCGAGACAGACAGCTGAAAGTTCGTCGCGTCGTCGGTCGGGGACTCGAAATTGACCGTGTTTAGGCCTGTTTGGTTGGTGACCGTAACTTGCCACGCCTGATCTTCGGCAAACTGTGGCTGCCACAGAAAGTGTGGCGAGCAAAATCGAAGCCACACTTGTGGCAAAGTTTGGCACGAAAATGAGTCTATGACATGTGGGGCATGGTGCTAAGAAAGTGTGGCGTGCCATAGCTGTGGCAGTGAACCAAACGACTGCCAGAAAAATTGTGGCACGACGAATCTGTGGCGTGGCAAGGTCTGGTCACCAACCAAACAGAACTTACCTCCGTTGAGCCATAGGATGAGCGGCTTGCAGGCGGTGTCGTCGGGGGACTCGACGAAGTAGTAGAACAGCTCGCGGCCGCACTGTCAACTGAGGGCATTTTAGACTTTTTGCTCTGTAGTTTAACACGGTTAGCTGTGAAAGTGGACGGAATGGTGTAGAAGTCAAAAAAAAATTTAGCGTGATGGTATATAGGTGCGCTCGAACTTTTCAGTGGTCTGTAGATAAGGATCATCTTTTTTAATGGTATACAGCTAAAACTCTCTATATACTTTGTTCTTCAGAGTCTGGATTTTGCGTTGCCCCCGTCCTTGTCCACATTCAGATTTCTGCATGTGCCTGACTTTCAGGTATCCTTATAGCTATTGAGCCAAATCTTACGCAAAAAGAAAAAGGAGTCCAATGAACCTACTCCCTCCGTCCCTAAATAAGCGTCATCCGAAAAGCGTGTCTGTGAGAGAAATACGGATTTCCAGAGACACTTATTTTGGGACGGAGGGAGTATACTACTTGAACACTCCTCCACACCTGTGTTCCCTCAGATCTCAAACATAGAAATAGAAGTCTTTCGCCCATCAGGATTCAAACTTGAGAAGTCTGGCCCTGATACTCTATTGAATTGCATGCAACTTATGGCTAATTCACTTTTATACTTCAACTGTAGACTTCAGTTTTTGCTTGGGCTGCACTCTGTAGTCTGTAGTTAGCGCAAAGTAAAGTAGGGAGAGAGATCTGAGAAAGATAGGGTCTGGACGACTGAACCCAGCGAACTTACTGGTAAGATCATGACTTACACGTAGATTTACACGTACTTGCCTTGCCAACAGCTTGATCACTGAATCGTCCCAGATGCCTAGTGTGCTTCTGACAGAACATTATTTAGCTTCCTGGATACTGGAGACAGTCACATATGAAAATGATCCTGTCATGAGAATCTAAGACAAAAAGAAAACAAGACTCTGAAGCTGCAGTTTAGCAAGATTAGACATTCCAGGAAATGCAACTACTGAGACAGTCACATATGCAAATGATCCTTTCTTGAGATTTAACCCTTCTCTTACCATGATTTATTGTTACCAGGAAATGCAACTACTGCGTCAGTTGCGACCGTCTTATGGAATCAAATGACCGGATCATTCTCAATGTTCTTTTAGCGAAACCACCATGACGCTGCTCTGGATCGTTGACCGATCGACGCAGGCAAAGTCTCAGTAAGATCATCGTGGGAGCTGACCCGGCGCCATCCTGGTTCGTTCAAAGTGGAAGGGATCGGATTAAGCCAATCAGCATATGCAAATGCAACGTGGTTTGTGAGTGGTAATTAGTTGCCTTGTCATCTTCACCATTGTGCCCATATGCTTCATGCTTCATGTCTCAGTATTTTACAGCCTCATGATTGCTCCCGAGGATATGATTCACTGAAAGGTGGGTGTGTGTTACTGTCAGCTGTCATGCATACTAGTTAAATTCAACTTTCTTGGACCATTGTTTCTCACACCTCCCTTCTTTTTTATCAAGTTGAAGGATGTTCCCTGTGAGAGATACAAGAAGGCACTAGCTAGTGTCACAGACAGAATTGCATTTATCATATATCTGCTTTAATCTGTTAAGTCAGTATAGTAGTCAAGATGTTAATCAACTACTTGCTAGTTTACAGTAATCGTAATTTGGAAAGAAATCAGAATTTTGGAAGCCAAACTCACCAGTTCCCCTATCATCATATCCTCCTATGCTTTCCCTTAGGCAGACCATGCCTGGACCAGAGCAGAGTTTGACCCCAAGTTCACAAATAATTCAGTTGCCGCGCCATGAACCACACAGTGTGGCAGGGAGTAGCAAAGGTCAAAGATACAGCCTCCCCCACATGCCACATGGCCTGCTAAAGAGAGCAACACTAACAAATAATTCAGTGCCTGATCTCCCCTTTTGTAATCCATCTCTTGCTGCATGTGTGCTAAGCCTCTTTATCCTGCTTTACACCCATGATCAGCCAGACAAGATCTGGTGCTATACCAGCTAGTGCCCCTCTGATTCCCGGAAAGCCACCACTGTTAACAACACACTCACTCCCAGCTAGCTTCCTAGTGCTCGGTAACCTCCATTGGCTCCCCCAGGTGCTGTGAAGGTGATGGTGACACTGATGCCAAAGCAAAAAAAAAAAAAAAAATGCAAGTTCACACCAATCCTTACCGTTGCCTGCAATAATCTTGCTGCCCGCCTTAGCCTATATATACTGCTTCCAGTTCAGCACGGCAGAAACTTACTCTTACATTGTCGCTGAGCTAGAGTTACAGCGCTCGGTGGCCTTTGATTTTGTAGACGAGAGTCGAGAGAGAACAGAATTCACCTGGGAAATTGGGATTTGGGAAGGAAGAGTCGGTGCTAGAGGACAGGATCACGACTTCACGAGTGAAGACAGTTTGAGCAAAGCATGCAAGAAGGGTACGTGTATGTGTACTCGCGTAGGGCGCTGCTGCTGGCTCCGCTGCACAGCTACGGGGAGAATGCGGCGGCGAGCCAGGTGGTTGCCGGGCAGCAGGAAGCCCCGGCGAGCGACGGTGTCAGGAGCGGAGGTGGGAGCAGCAGCAGCTTCGACGCGAACGTGGTCATGATCCTGGCCGTGCTCCTGTGCGCGCTCATCTGCGCGCTGGGGCTCAACTCCATCGTGCGGTGCGCGCTCCGGTGCTCCAGCCGGACGTCGCCCGGCGGGGCGCAGCGGCAGCCAGCCGCGGGTGCGGGTGAGCCGGGGCTGTCGTCGGTGGCGCGGCTTGCACAGGCCGGGGTGCGGCGGAAGGCGCTGCGTGCCATGCCGACGCTGGTGTACTCGGCGGGGCTGCTGCCGCTGCAGGCAGCCGGCGGCGGCGGGCCCGTGTGCGCCATCTGCCTGGCCGAGCTGGAGCCCGGGGAGCGCGTGCGGGTGCTGCCCAAGTGCAACCACGGCTTCCACGTCCGCTGCGTCGACCGCTGGCTGCTGGCGCGGTCCACGTGCCCGACGTGCCGGCAGCCGCTGTTCGGCGCGCCGCACAAGGGCTCCGACTGCGCCGACGATGCCGGCGCCGGCGCCGAGCCGCCGGTGCGGGCGTTCCTCGTGCCGCTCCGGCCGGAAGGTTTCATCACGCCGTACGATTTTTAGACTAAGATTGTCGTGTAACCTTTGATTTTGTAGAGGATACAAGAAATACGTCATTGAAGTTTTTTTTTGTTTCAGCTTTAGGAGCGGCTTTTGTTGGTGAAGTTAAAACTGTTTTGAAAACTTGTTTGGCAAAATAGTTCTATATGTAGATTTTCTCAAAACATACTCTTACGGAATCATGCAAAGCTCAAAGGTGAAGCTATGAAAAACTACTATTTTCATCTTCATTCTACTCTATTCCCATGTAATATAGAAAAGTTATTCTCAAAAGATACTCTCACATAATCCTGCAGAGCTCAAAGGTGAAGTTATGAAAAACTACTATTTTCAACTTCATTCTACTCTGTTCCCATGTAATAGTAGAAAGCAAAAGCTATTCTCAAAAGATCAATCGACAAAAAAACATCTCATAGCATATTTTTTCATCACTTTTTCATGTACATTACAACTTACAAACAAAATGTAAGCAAAAATAAACTTATTTCTAGAATTTCATCACGATACTAAACAAAATTGCACGCAATAGAATGGACAAATAAATTTGTTTAAATTGCAGCAAATACATAGACACATAGTGTTTCCCTTTAAATTTCATCAGTTAAGATTGTTTTGAGAGGGGAATACCCCTGATGCCGCTCATGCCTCCATCTTCGGTTAGCGAGAAATTCAAAATAGAGGATGCATATATTTAAAGATCTATTTAAAACGGCATTGGATGCTATTTTTAAAAATCTTTAATCCTTTGATTTAGGAAAGATAGAAACAGACTCTTAGAGTTGTTGGTAGAATCCTAGTTAAAGGGACACTAACGACGGTGATGAGCATTGAGGTATTGCATACAGTGGTAGCGGTAGTGGTGGTAGTAAGTATTCTTTATGCTGGGGGTACGACACAGCAACAAATAAAGTTCTACATAAGAAGGGAGAAAAATGGGTAAAGACTAAAGAAGGTCCACAAATTTTTTTAAAACCTTAGTGCATTATTGAAATCCCCTTTAATTTGAAATATATACCCCTAGGAAAACATTCAATACATAGTCATGGTGTTTTATGAATAGCAGGCAGTATGAGGCGTATCACCATAGATGAATAAATCACAATTGTTTGCCTAAACACGATTATGAATATATAGACATGGATTTGCGACTAGAAAAGCACCTAGCAGTGCATGGTCTACATGCCAACCGTGGTCTACCTTTGCTGGCAACAATGCCTACTGCCTAGGCAAGTCCTCGTTTCTATATCAACACGTACAACACTTCAATTTCTAGCTTGGCGACTGAAAGGTCCTTGTTTGATTTTGGTAATTGAGTGACAACATAGGTGGACTAATATGTGTTTAAGTGAATTGCATAGGTTATTAGTCCACAGATGATCTTATGTAAGCAACATATGCCACGAAGGTGAAGTGGCTTTGAATTGTTGCAAGGCTCGCGCATATGATGAAAGAGCTTATTGCATATGTGACATGACATGGAGTCATGTGGTTAAAATAGAGACGATCCAGATAAGACTTAGCTTGATGAACTGGTTGCAAGAGTGAAGGACAAGTTAGAGGCTTTGAAGTGATGGACCGCGTGGCAGTGAAGCTTGAGCAACACTGGGTGCCGACGGACCAAAGCAACGATGAAGAGCAAGTGATGCCAAGATTGATGAACCATGGAGGTCATGGTGGATCATATCATTTGTTGATCAAGGTTGGTGCATGTGTTGCATCAACATCAGAGGAGATGGAATGGAATGCACAAGACAAAGGTACTACCAAGGAAAAATATCAACATCAGTAGGGGCCAGAGGTTAATAATCGACGACAAGGTTCATGACCAAGATTGAGCGAGGGGACAACAATTTATCTGACCCTACAAGAGGAAAACTGCCTCGTCCGACCCTAGAAGCACGAGAACCATCCCGGCTGGCCCCAGGTCATCCTCCTTGTCTCGACCGACCCCAGAGAGTAAGAATCGCGTCATCCAACCCTAGAACGCGATTCTCGCTCAGCCCGAGAGGACGGGGCCGGAACCAAGGAAAAAACAATGGGTTGATAGGGACCACAGGCTATCCCCAAGTCCTCCGAATGTGTGACTCATATGACAAACCAAGCGCAGATCAGGAGGGGAACTGGCGGACCCAGTGTAGGATTTGCTATAGGAGAGATAGACGTTGATGAGGGACGACCCGATCTTCCGTGAGGTAGCGATAGGTTCGATTGGTGGAGAACTCGACGTTGGTGATCCGGCTTCAAATCAAACAAGATTCGAACCCTGCAACTGTTACACCACTATTCTGTTGGTTATCAACCAAGCATAACTTGATTGACCTCGCCAAGAAGGTTATTCCTGCAAGCGAATCGAAGAACACAAGCAAGAGGGTAAAAACACGCAATCTAAAATTGCAAATATGAATGAAGCGAATTTCAATAGAGGGTTCAAGAACTCGGTTCCGCAGTAGAGGAGATCAAGAACGGGGGCCCTGGATCACTGTAAAAGGATTTGTCACCACAATTACAATGAACGATTTAGTTTCCCGATGGAAAACTAAACTCTAAACAAAACCCAACTATTTAGCGGTGGCGGCGGCCGTGTTTATAATCTAAGACTCGACCTAGGGTTGGGGAAGACCAGGGGAGGCGCCCACAACTTGGGCTTAAGGCCCGACAGCGATACACGACCAAATTTGGCCCAAATAGGTGACGCAGCACCTTGTCGAGATCACACAGAATTATCCATGAACCTTCTGGAGATGGAACCAGATCCAAAACGACGGCGTGATCGTCCCCTTTCCAACGCATCCAAGATCGCCTTGTTTCGACGTCGTATGAAGAAGTTATGACCTAAACAGTGACGACATGTCTGCTGAATCCAAGGTTGACGTGGCAGCTGAGTTGGAGACGAATTGCAACTTGGGGAAGACCATGGTGTCGGTGTGTCCAGCGTGGCAATGTCCTCATCATCCTCTCCTTCTTGAATTGGAGTCGTCCTCGACTCCATCTTGGCGATGTCATCATCATCTCCTCCTTCTAGAATTGGAGTCGTCCGCGACTCCATCTCATCTCCAAGCTCCTGCAAAAGGTTAGTGACCGCACGATGCGAAACAAAAGGTATAAGATCATGTGTAGCAACACTAACATGTCGACAAAGCATAGTATAACAAGGGGCATCATTATTATCATATAACTCAGCAGTAGCAGAAGGTTTAACAAGAAAAGCACCTCCTTTTAACTTAATCTCATTATTTTTAGCAATGTTTGTTGGGGTTTATTTTTATTTTTAATCTCTTTAGCATGTTGAATAATATCTGTAGGAGACAAAGGCAGCAAAGTAATTTTCTTGTGTTTATGTATGATAGTGTATGTATTAGTTCTATCATGGTGTAAAGCATCATTATCAAATTCCCATGGACGACCTAACAAAATAGAACAAGCTTGCATAGGGACAACATCAAAATCAGCAGTATCATGATAAGAGCCTGTGAAAAAGCTAATGTGTGCTGATTTAGTTACCTTAGTCATACCATTATTATTGAACCATTAAAATTTATATGGATACGAATGTTGTCGTGTGGTCAAGCGAAGCTTCTCAACCAAATCTGAACTCACCAAGTTATTGCAACTTCCGCCATCAACAATAGTGAGAACACGATAACCCTGCACAATGAGATACATGTGAAACAAATTGTGGCGTTGGATCTTAATCTCTTCTTTGTCATGTCCCATATGTGTACTCAACACATGCTGCACAAGAAGACTAGGGTAGTCCGCGGCAGCAGCCACAGAGTCAATGGTGATGGTCTCCTTGTCTTGATCGTCCTCGGTGGAATCTACAGCAATGTTAGCAGCAAGAGTTAAATCATCCTCAACATCACTAGTACTTACATATCCATCCTCGGTAGCAATGAAAGCGCGACAACTGGGGCAATCCTTCATGACATGTCCCATGCCTTTGCATCGGTGGCAAATGATTTTAGAGCTGGACGAGGAAGAGCTAGTAGAAGCACCCGGAGTGGCACCGTTCTTCAGCTGTGGAAACTGCACATTAGACAATTTACTTACCCTGGAAGGTGTAGACGGCTGTGGTGCAACAGGAAGCCTGGGCGTCTCCGGCTCGGAACGCTGCAGAAAATTCCTCCCATTGTTCGACCTGAAAGGCTGGTGTTGTTGTTTTCGTCCGTGTACTTCTCTTTCAGCTTTAAGAGCAAGATGATATAATTGGCTGAACCTGTTCCAATCTTTGTAATCAAGAATATCCTGGATATCATGATTCAAACCACCAAAGAATCTAGCACTAGCATCATTATCATCTTCATGTATACCACAACGTGCTAAACCAATAAGCAATTCTTGATAATATGCCTCTACCCCTTTATCACCTTGTTGTAAAGTTTACAGTTTCAAACGTAAATCACATTCGTAATAAGGAGGAACAAAACGAGATTTCATGTGTTGCTTTAAAACATTCCAAGTTTGAGGCACAACAGCAGCATTATTAGCATTGCAAAGATCACTCCACCAGAACAAGGCAAAATTAGTAAACTCACTGGTAGCACCACCAGAACAAGGCAAAATTAGTAAACTCACTGGTAGCAAGTCTAACTCTATGCTCAGCGGGAACATTATGAGAATCAAATTTTTGTTGAACAGTAAGCTCCCAATCTAAATATGCCTCTGGATCCATATTACCAGCAAAGGAAGGTAGGCTAAATTTAATTTTAGCAAAAGGATTATTATTACCATGATTATTAACTCCCATACCGCGACGATTGAAGTGGAGGCAGCGATGGGCACCACCGTCAGCATCCGCATCTTCATCACCAAAAACATCTGCATCTTCGTCATCACAATGAGGTTGAGGGCGTTGCTCAAGTTGTTCAATGTGGTTGACCATATTGTTCACATGGCGCGTCAGCTCGATCATAAGGTTGTGTTGTTCATTCATGAACGTTGTAAGCTCGCCCTTGGACACGCACTCATTGAAGTCCATCGAAATTCCTGTCATTATTAGAAGGTAGAAAAAGACAACAACAACAAAGTATTATCCCTATCAACTAAAAGGAACCAAGTGACGGTGGTGGTGGAAGTGGAATGCAAAACCACAAGTGGCTTACCACCGTCTTGTCTGTATTCTTACCCACGCTAAACAAGAGCAAACCAAAGTGACGAAGCAATCTGTTGTTGAGCGTGGGTAACAGTTGCAAGAGGAACCTGTGCTGACAGAAGAATATGTGGAGCTATGGGAAGACACAATATGACAACAAGGATTAGCAATTAACGAATGCAGATTAACAAAGTTCAATAAGTATCCAAAGTACAAGTCACAGGTGCTGGCTAAGACGTGTCAAGACGTAGCGCAACAAGGTGAAAACAAAGCACGATGGAAAGAACTCACAGAACAAGCAAATAGCTCAGATTTTTCTTTTTCCTGAATTTCTCCCTGATTTTCCAAAAAGTACTAGTAGGAATTAATTTTTTTTCACTTTTTTATATTTTTATATGAACAAGGATCACAAAATATGCAACCACAAAAATTGGCACCTGCAAACGAGGTGAGATGTGGTCTACAGAAAATCAACACGTTCTCTAAAAAGCGTGTAGAAACCTTGACAATTTTTGTTCTTTATTTTCCCAAATTTTTTGGCAATTTTGAGGGGACCAAACAAGATGAAGCCTAGTTTGGGTCGGCTCCAAATGGTTTCAAGAAGCTCCACAAAAAATTTCAAATTTTTCTGATAAACAAGCGAAAAGTTACGCCTGTTTTACCGAAGGTACCTCAAGTTATGTTTTCTGAAAGGCACAACACGACAACGGCAGTTAGGGCAACACGACAGCGGCAGTTAGGGTAAAGCGACCCTAAACTCCAACACCGATCACAAGATCAAGCGTCCTTGTAACTAACAACAGTAGGTAGATGTCAGATGATGTAAGGAGGGCTGCGATGCAGGCAACAATTAGAGCGGTTGGCAACCTATCTAGGGTTTGCGCGACAGCGAGAAGTTACACAAGGCGGCTAGCGGGGCAAGTCGAGTAATGTGGTGGCTTCGACTTGTTGTTAGGGAACGGTGGATGGGATAGCGGCGGAAACAAAGAAACCGCAATGGGCACGTTGAACTACGACGACGAACACAATCTAAACCAGCAACAAGACTCGACCACAGACACAAACTCAACAGAGCAAATCTGAAATGAAATTGCAAATGCACAAAGGGCGATAGGACAGCGGAAATTAAAATATTTTTTAGGCTTTTTTGTGGACTCTAGGTAAAGAACAAAGATGAATCTAGGGCAAACGAGATTATACCTCGCGGGAAACCTGAAATATCTGATACCAATTGATGAGGGACGGCCCGATCTTCCGAGAGGTAGCGATAGGTTCGATTGGTGGAGAACTCGACATTAGCGATCCGGCTTCAAATCAGACACGATTCGAACCCTGCAACCGTTACACCACTGCTCTGTTGGTTATCAACCAAGCACAACTTGATTGACCTTGCCAATAAGGCTATTCCTGCAAGCAAATCGAAAAACACAAGCAAGAGGGTAAAAACACGCAAACTGAAATTGCAAATAAGAACACAAGCAACAGCATCAATGAGTAGTGAACGCATCTTGGCCCCTAGTGGTTTCGGTGATTGGATGAAACACAAGATTACTGTGACTAACGTATGTTTTGCAGAAACAGAGATGAGTTAGGTCATGGTAATGGCGACGATACGGGCATATGGAGTTCATGTCCCCTGGCGATGGAAATCGTTTCGGTTTTCAAAGGATGGACGACGAAGACGGTGGTAGGCTAGGCTAAGTGTTGCATGGTGTTGGAGGACACTTAGGTAGTCTTAGGTCTTTGTTTTTCCTTTGGCCGTACTATAAAGAGGGGTGTGAATCAGTAGCTTGACCTAGATGAGTCTATTGAGGTAGGTGTGGTGCACACTTGTTATTTCATAGCCCTAGGTAGCTCAGAGAGATGCCTTATGTCGAGAGGAACAAAAGTCGTTAAGACCGCGTCGCGATCCGAGTTGATCTTGCCCTTGGTATGGGCATCGGATGCTGGATCAGTGGGCATCGGAGGCTCCGATGCCCACACCGACCTAGGGTTTGGTCTGGTGCGTGGCATCGGAGGCTCCGATGGTGCCACATCGGATCGTCCGGTGTCACTGTTCACTTGGGAGTGAACTGTGCAGGGCATCGGACGCTGAGGGCCAGCGTCCGATGGCCATGCAGAGAGGTTCCAGAGAGGTCTTTTCGGCATCGGACGCGTCCGATGTAGGGGCATCGGACGCTCCCCAGCGTCCGATGCTCCATAATCATGTCTGACAAGAAGGTACAGTAGACCGTTGGACGGGGTCATCGGAGCGTCCGATGCCTGGCATCGGCGCGTCGGATGCCCCCGAAAAATACCTGTCTTGTGCTGTTTTTGGATGGCCGGGTTGGGTGGTATATATACTTCCTTCTCTCCATCCATTTGAGTGTTCTTGCCACTTTCATCAGCTGAGAAACACCTTGTGAGTGTGAGTGTGAGTGAGTGCAAGAGCCCTAGTGAGGTTGAGTGATTTGCTAATTGTGTGAATTAGACACCTCCTAGTGAGAATTGAGTAGCAAGTGTGCATTCATCCATCTCTTTGGCCTTGTGTTGGTCAAGTGAGAGTTCTAGCTTGTTACTCTTGGTGATCGGCATCACCTAGACGGCTTGGTGGCGATCGGAGAGCTTGGTGATCATCCGGAGGCATTGTGGATGACCCAAGTCAAGTTGTGACCGGTAGCGAGCGATTCACCAGGCCGGAGTGGCGAAGAATCAGCTCGTAGTGAGCACTTGATCCTTGTGCGGATCAAGGGGGAGCGATACCCTTGCGCGGGTGCTCCAACGAGGACTAGGGGGGTGTGCCGACACCTCGATACCTCGGCAAAAAGATCGTCGAGTCATCTCTACTCTTTTACTTACGCATTTACTTTCAAGCAATTCAATTTCGCATTGCTTCTTGTTGTTCATTCTATATTGAGTTGCTTTGCTAGAGTAGGAGTTGCTTAGACTTGGTCTTTTGTGCGGTAGAATAAATAGAATCACACTTCTAGGCACTAGGGGGTTAATTGGGGCTTGATAGGTTTTATTATTGCAAGAAGTTTTAGAAAAGCCCAATTCACCCCCCCTCTTGGGCATCTTGATCCTTTCAATTGGTATCGGAGCCTCGTGCTCTCGATTTAGGCTTAACCGCCTAGAGTTAAGTTGTCCGGAGGTGATGGACCACCTCCCATGTTCGAGGGAGACGACTTCCCATATTGGAAAATCCGTATGGAGTCGTACCTAGAAGCGGTTGATGTTAAATGCCTCAATGCCGCGATTACCGGCTTTGCCAAGCCCAAAGAAGGCACAAGCCTTACTCCTAATGAGGAGGAAAATGAGAAATGGAATGCAAAAGCCAAAAACATCCTTTTTAGAGGCATTTGCAAAGATGTGTTCAACCGTGTTGGAACCACAAAAATGCCCATGATCTATGGGAAAACATTTGTGCGCTCCATGAGGGAACTAAGAGTGAGCGTGAGGAACGCTATCATTTAGTTATGCAAAAACTTCACTCTTTTGATATGCATGCTAATGAAAGTGCAAATGAAATGTACTCACGGTTGAATGTTCTTGTAGAGGAACTCAATGGACTTGGCCTCACACAAATGCAACCATCCGATGTTGTGAGGAAGATTCTTTGTGTCCTTCCAATTGAGAAGTATGGACACATCGTAACGGTGCTACATCAAGGTGATCTTTCCACCGCTACACCAACTCAAATCTTGGGAAAGATCAATGCACATGAGATGTACATGCACATCACACCAAGTGGTGGCTCCTCCACCGACAAGAAGAAGGACTTGGCCTTCAAAGCTACCCATGACAAGAAGGGCAAGTCCAAGACAATTGAGGTACACCATGAGAGCTCAAGTGATGAGGAAGATGATTCCAACATCGCTCTCATGGTAAGAAGAACCACAAAGATGTTGAAGAAGTTTCACAAGAATGGAGTCAACTTTGACTCAAGAAAGAAGAAGTTCTTCACAAGTAGCAAGAGGAGGCCAATCTCCGAAATGGATTGCTACAATTGCGATGAGCTTGGCCATCTTGCTCATCAATGCACCAAGCCCAAGAAAGAGAGCTACAAGAACAAGAACAAGGGCAAGAAGTATGACTCATCAAGCGAAGATGAGAAGAAGAATGACAAGCCATACAAGAAGAAAGATGACAAGAAGAAGCAATACCACAAGAAAGGTGGGAAGGCTTACATTGTTGGTGATTGGCTCACCGACATTGACTCCTCCGGTGGCTCATCAAATGAAAATAGTGATGATGAGAAGGAGAAGGTGGCCGCTCTAGTCATTGGCTCCTCTACACCTGAAAGGTCCTAAATGGCTAGAGGGGGGGTGAATAGCCTATAAAAAAATTTCTACAACAACACTTAAACAAACTAGTTAGACAACTAAATGGCGAAGCGAAGTTTGCGCTAGCTCTACACAGATGCAAGCCACCGATACACAATTCTAGATAACCACAAACTCTAAATCACACGAGATCAAAGAAACTATTCAACAACTAAATAAGCAATAATGTATATCACTACACAAGATAAGAGAAAGTAACTAACAACAAGGTATAAAAATAACTTGCAAGAAAGTAACAAATGTAAGTACAAGAGATAGAGGTATGTATACCGAGCCGGCAAGAGATTAATAAATGAATATCAAAGAATACCACGGAGACAGGTTGACACAATAATTTTTCCTCCGAGGTTCACTTGCTAGCCGGCAAGCTACATCCCCGTTGTAGCGATACACCCACTTGGAGGTTCACGCGCTAATAGGCATCACACGCCTAACCCTCAAAAGGGTGCCGCACAACCAACACAAGATGGGGATCCACAAGCTACGAGCAATCCACTAGAGTTACCTTTGGCGCTCCATCGGGGAAGGTACAAGAAACCCCTTACAAATCACCGGGAGATGGCCACGAACAATCACCACTCGTGCCTAATCTCCTCCGCTGCTCCAAACCATCTAGGTGGCGGCAACCACCAAGAGTAATAAGAATATCCGCAGCAACAACAATCGCCAAGTGCCACTAGATGCAAACTCACAAGCGAATGCACTTGGATCTCTCGATCTCACTTGGATTTGCACTAACAAGCAAAGAGATCGGAGGGAGGGATTATATCTTGCTCAAGAGGATGTTCGAGAAGTCGGAAAGTCAAGAAGAAAACCCCAAAAGCGGCCACGGCCAATTTATAGGGAGGGGAGGACGACAGCCCGAACCCCACTTTTCTGCGCTTGGTCGGTAGTACCGACCCCTCCTGGGCGGTAGTACCGACAGAGTCAAACTAGCCGTTAACACGCGACCCGCTGATTTAGGCGAAGCACCGACTCTCTGGTCGGTACCTCCGAGGTCGGTAGTACCGGCCCTATGGTGGTACTACCGGCAGGCTACTTTCGGATCTACACAGAACGCATTCAAAAACTTCCTCCAGACCTTTGAACTACCGATCCCCTGGTCGGTACTTCCGAGCCCGGTGGTACCGGTCCTATGGCGGTACCACCGCCAGGTCAACTTCCACTCAACTCAGAGAGCTCCGCAAACTTGCCAAACACCGGCCTTGGGTCGGTAGCACCGGGCCCGGTACTACCGAGGTTATGGCGGTACTACCGGCAGGCCATTTTCAATTCTACACAGAGAGCCTCGCGAAACCCTTTAGAGCCATGGTACCACCGACCTTCTGGTCGGTACCACCGCCGGCGGTAGTACCGAGGTTATGGCGGTACTACCGCCAGGCCATTTCAGACTCAACACAGAGAGCATTGCAAGCAGCCCCCTTGGGCGGTACTACCGACCCCCTGGGCGGTACTACCGACCACACTCAGAAAACTCCATTTTCTTCTCTGTGTTGATCCAAATCAACTCCAACAACTTCTCCTTTGCAAATGTGCCAACACCACCAAGTGTTCATCATCTTGTGCATGTGTGTTGGCATTTTCACAAACATTTTCAAAGAATTCGAGTTAGCACACTAGGTCCTAATGCATATGCATGTATGAATCCACCTAGTGGCACTTGATAACCGTGATCACTGAGATATTCCCCTCTTAATAGTACGGCTATCTATCCTAAATGCACTCACACCCTCTATGGTGTCTTGAGTGCCAAAACAAAATTCCTATTTATACCTTTGCCTTGATCTCCATAGGATTTTGCTTTTCTCTTCTTCTTCTTCCAAATGTGGAGCACTTGATTTATCTTTTGGTCACCACCACCAACACATGTTTATTGTATAGCTCCTGCACTTGGTGTGTACCAACCTAGCTCATAAACACTTCATGACAAGGTTAGTACACTAGGTGACATCAATTACCCAAAAACAAACAGGGACTTTCAATCTCCCCCTTTTTGGTAATTGATGACAACCTTTTACAAAGATATATATTTGAAAAATTTGAGTCACCTCTGGTAGTATTAGCTCCCCCTACGTATGTGCTATAGAGTTTGGTTCAAGTTCGGCACATATGCATGAATATGAAATGTGGGAGTGAAATACTATCAAATGATGCTAAGGTATAGAGAATGGACCTTTGAAGCGTGATACCAATCGGAGTTGCCAATGTACACCATCCTTAGCATCTTGATTAGCTAGACTTACAAAAACACTAGATACCTTATGAGATCAACATTATATAAAAGGTTCTAGTAACACTTTGCAAAAACAGATTACATCTAGCTACCACTTATGCATGCTAGTTCACAAATCATCATTCAAAATTTATTTCTAGCATACATCACACAAGCATGTATATTGAATTTAAATTTTTACAATGCAATCACTCATATGAATATGCACATTCAAATGCAACAAAAAGTTCATGAGCTTGCTCCCCCGACTTATGTGCTCAAATTTTAATTGATCCTCCCTTTGTTATATATATCTATCTTAGTAACCATTTCTCCCCCTTTGTCATTAAGTACCATAAAAGGCACACCAATTTTAATAGGAGTTAAGTTAATCAATAGGGTGATCAAGTTCACAGTATGGTTCAACCTAGCAAACAAACATAAGATATTTAACACGGTTTGCTCTAGAGTTAGCTTCTTCACACATCTTTCAATGGTTATCTTACTCACATCGGTTAAACACTTGAATGCTTGTTTTCAAGATCAAACACTAGGTTCACAAGCCTATAAACATGTCATATGCTACCACTAGATCATATCAAACATAGAAGCAATAGTGGTACCATATGTACATCAAAAGTATTTTATTTTCATGAATGAGCCTATAAGATGCAAGGAATGATTAAATGCACTAAACATATCCTTAGCAAGAATGAATGTCATGCCAAACAATTTTACCTTTGCTTTGTCGAAGGAGAGGCATGTCATATAATGGAGGGTGCATCAACTCATATTTGAGAGATCAAGTATATTCAATTCATTCCTTAGCTTGCAAAATCTCTTTTCATCAAGTGGCTTGGTGAATATATCGGCAAGTTGATCATCGGTACCAACATTCTCAATTGAAATATCACCCTTTTGTTGATGGTCTCTTATGAAGTGATGGCGAAAGTCAATGTGCTTTGTTCTTGAATGTCGTACTGGATTGTTGGTGAGCTTCACTGCACTCTCATTGTCACATAGCAATGGTACTTGTTGGAATTTAATTCCAAAGTCATCCAAAGTAATTGAGCACAACAACTCCCTGCGGATATGTATTCTGCTTCGGCGGTTGAAAGTGCAACACTATTTTGCTTTTTCGATGACCATGATACAAGTGATCTTCCAAGTAATTGACATGTGCCCGATGTGCTTTTTCTATCAACTTTGCACCCTGCATAGTCGGAGTCCGAATATCCAATCAACTCAAAGTTTGACCCCTTGGGATACCACAATCCAACATTTTGTGTATGCTTCAAATATCTCAATATTCTTTTAGTTGCCTTCAGGTGATTCTCTCTTGGTGAAGCTTGAAATCTTGCACACATGCATACACTAAACATGACGTCCGGCCTAGAAGCGGTCACATAGAGTAAGCTTCCAATCATAGACCGATACAACTTTTGATCCACCATGTTGCCACTAGCATCACTATCCAAATGTCCATTTGTTCCCATAGGTGTACTAACAGCTTTTGCATCATTTAGACCAAACTTCTTGAGCATATCTTTGATGTACTTGCCTTGACTCACAAAAGTGCCATTCTTCATTTGCTTGATTTGAAGACCAAGGAAGTAACTAAGCTCTCCAATCATAGACATCTCAAACTCATTTGTCATCATATTCCCAAACTCTTCACAAAACTCTTGGTTGGTTGACCCAAAGATAATATCATCAACATATATTTGCAACACAAACAAGTCTTTGCCAATCTTTTTGGTGAAGAGAGTAGTATCAACCTTGCCCATCTTGAACCCTTTAGAGAGTAGGAAATCTCTCAACCTCTCGTACCATGCTCTTGGTGCTTGCTTCAAACCATACAACGCCTTCTTGAGCTTGTAAACATGGTTGGGCTTCTTGTCATCTTCAAAGCCGGGAGGTTGTTCTACAAATACTAACTCATTGATATACCCATTGAGAAATGCACTTTTGACATCCATTTGATATAACTTGATATTATGAGCACATGCATAAGCCAATAGAATTCTAATTGCTTCCATTCTTGCAACCGGTGCATATGTTTCTCCAAAATCAAGACCTTCAACTTGAGTGTAACCTTGAGCTACCAATCTTGCTTTGTTTCTTACTACTATCCCATCTTGATCTTGCTTATTTCGAAATACCCATTTGGTTCCAATTACATTGTAATTCTTTGGTCTCTCAACAAGTTCCCAAACTTGGTTGCGGGTGAAGTTGTTTAGCTCTTCATGCATAGCATTTACCCAATCAACATCCATCAATGCATCTTCTATCTTGGTTGGCTCAAATGATGACACAAAAGAATAATGCTCACAAAAAGATGCCAATCTTGATCTTGTTTGCACACCACTTCTAATATCCCCAACAATTTGATTCATGGGATGATCTCTTGCAATATTGGTTGGTTGGAGGATTTGCACTTGATTGCTTGGTTGAGATGAACTAGCTTGTTGATCTTCACTAGCACTTGATTGATCATGAGAACCACTAGCTTGATTTGCATCAACTTGCTCATTTGGTGTCTTCTCTAGCATGCCATGGCAATAGAGACGGTTGCTACAATAGCAAGCCGTATTGATAGCTTCGGCCCAAAAAGAATGACTGACATTGTATTCACTGAGCATAGACCTTGCCATATCAATCAAAGTTCTGTTCTTCCTTTCAACAATCCCATTTGATTGAGGAGTATACTTGGGTGAGAATTGATGTCTAATGCCAAAGTCATCACACAACTCATCAATTCTTGTATTCTTAAATTCACTCCCATTGTCACTTCTAACTTTCTTGATTGTTGTTTCAAACTCATTCTGACATTTCTTGACAAAAGTTTTGAAGATATCAAAAGTTTCACTTTTATCACTAAGAAAGAAGACCCATGTGTATCTAGTGTAATCATCCACTATCACAAAGCCATATCTACTTCCACCGATGCTAGTGTATGTTGTTGGTCCAAATAAATCCATGTGCAATAACTCAAATGCTTTGCTAGTACTCATCATGCTTTTCTTAGGATGGGAGTTACCAAACTTGTTTGCCAGCTTGACAAGAGCTACAAAGTTTATCCTTCTCAAAAGTGACATCTTTCAAGCCTCTAACTAAATCATGCTTCACTATTTTGTTCAACTGTTTCATTCCAACATGACCAACCTTCTATGCATACCAACC